>JAJOOF010007592.1:0-27140 GCA_029582545.1 Solanum lignicaule | reverse complement strand
AAAATTTGGGTTAGACCCATTCCCCACTCAATTTGACCCCCTAAACAAGAATATGAAGTCGGATTTTCGAAAAACGAAATGGATTTTTTTATATATAGCTAAACAAGTTTCCGGTAACTTCCGAAGCACATTTTTAAGAAATTTTTGGGTCATTTCAGTAATAGTGGTTGTTCTTATATGGATAGGCCTGATTATGCAAAATGTGGGGAGAAACATGATGGAAAGTGCCTAGCCGGCACGAGTGTCTATTTTGGTTGTGGTAAGAGTGGTCATCAAATGAGAAATTTCCAAACACTTTTGGCCAAGGGGAAAGAAGGCAAGCAAGATCCTAATAGCGGTTCAACCTCCAATGCTCCAAAACAAAACCGCTTTTATGCTCTTTAATCCTGAGGTGACCAAGAGAGCTCCTCTGATGTACTGACCGGTATGTTAAAAGTCTTTATTATTGATAAATATGCCTTGCTATATCCCGGTGCTACTTTATCCTTTGTTACACCTTATGTGGCCATGAAGTTTGATATGCTCCCCGAAGTGTCATTAGAACCTTTTTTTGGTTTCTACCCAGTTGGTGATTTTGAGGTGACTAACAGGGTTTATAGAAGATGTCCCATAGAGTTAGTTTTGTGGATTTGGTAGAGTTATACATGTTAGAGTTTGATGTGATTTTGGGTACGGATTGGTTGTATGCATGTTATGCCTCTATCGATTGTACAACTCCGGTGTGGAAAGGGGGAATTCTATGCCTAGAGGTCAATTTTTATCTTGTCTTAAATCTGGGAAGATTATCTCAAAAGAGTATATTTACCATCTTATTAGGGTAAGGGATGTTGAATCTGAAACTCCTTCTCTAGAGTTGGTTCCGGTAGTGAATGAATTCCCGGAAGTCTTTCCTAATGATTTACCCTATATTCCTCTCGAGCAGGAAATAACTTTTGGTACTGACCTTTTACCGGATACGCAACCTATCTCCATTCCTCCTTATACAATGGCTTCGACCGAGTTGAATGAATTGAATGAATTGACTGAGCGACTAAAGGATTTGTTAGATAAGGGTTTTATCTGACCGAGTATCTCTCCATGGGGTGCTCGTATGTTGTTTGTTAGAAATAAAGATGGGTCTCTCAGAATGTGCATTGATTATCGTCAATTGAAAAAAGTGACCATCAAGAACAAATATCCTCTTCCGAGAATTGATGATTTATTTGACCAACTTCAAGGGGATAGCTATTTCTCTAAGATTGACCTTCATTTGGGTTATCACCAATTGAGGGTGAGAGGGGTTGATATTCCCAAGATGGCTTTCCGAACTGAGTATGATCATAATGAATTTCTAGTGATGTCGTTTGGTTTGACCAATGCCCCGGCGGCAATCATGGACATGATGAATAGAGTATTTAGGCAATACGTAGACATGTTTGTGATTGTGTTTATCGATGATATTTGGATCTATTCAAGGAGTGTGAATGAACATGTGGACCATTTGAGAATCATGTTGCAAGTTCTTACGGAGCAACAAATTTTTGCAAAGTTTAGCAAGTGTGAATTTTGGTTAAGGTCCATAGCTTTCCTCAGTCATATTGTGTCAAGCAAGGGTATTGAGGTAGGTCCTAAGAATACGGATACGGTCAAGAGTTGGCCTAGACCTCTAACTCCTTCTGCCATTAGAGGCTTTTTGGGTTTGGCTGGTTACTATAGGCGGTTTGTTGAGGGATTTTCTTCTATTGCATCATCTTTGATGGCTTTTACTCAAAAGAAAGCTAAGTTTCTGTGGTCGGAAGCTTGTGAGAAAAAGTTTCCAAGAGTTGAAAGATAGACTTACTTCCGCTAGTTGACCTTACTGGAGTGTACAAATGGTTTTGTGGTGTATTGTGATGCCTTTAGAGTGGGCTTGGGATGTGTGCTTAGGTAAAATGGTAAAGTGATTGCCTATGCTTCAAGGAAACTTAAAGTCCATGAGAAGAATTATCCAACCCATGATCTTGAATTAGTGGCGGTTGTGTTTGCCTTTAAAATATGGAGGCACTATTTGTATGTTGTCCATTTGAATGTTTTCACTGAGCACAAGAGTCTTCAATATGTGTTTCGTCAAAAGGACTTGAATCTTCGTCAACGAAGGTGGTTAGAATTATTATAGGATTATGACATGAGTGTCATTTTTCACCCCGGAAAAGATAATGTTGTAGCGGATGCACTTAGTATATGGTCCATGGGTAGTGTGGCTCATGCAGAGAATGAAAGGAAATAATTGGGTTGTGATGTGCATTGGTTGGCTCGACTAGGTATTCAACTAGTGTATTCTACCAAGGATGGTGTCATGTTCCATAATGGTTTCGAATCACCCTTTGTTATTGATGTGTAGTCTACACAAGGACTTGATCCTATATTATTTGAGTAGAAAGAGTCGGTACTCAAGAAGTGTCACAACCCGAATCTACACCCCGGAAGTGACACGGCGTACTCGACCCAGAAGGGGTATTATCAAGCCTCATAGCATTCATTCATCGCATAGGTAATAGAAATAGTACGAAATTAAAACTTTTTATTTAAAATGATACAATCTATGATTCAAAAACACATTGATGCGCAAGCAGACGTCTAGTCTCACATGGCCATCTTAGACACAATCTTGAAACAAAGTAGGGACACGGACCTTTACAATCGAAGTCTTATCAATAGTCTATTCCATGAAAAAGAAAAAAGAACTTCTAAACACTTGTCCTCAATCTATGAGGACATACCCAAATTGTCTTGGAGAACTCTAATCCAAGCTCCACTAGAGAGAATGCAATCACTTGCCGGAACCTACACTTGTAGTAAAAATAAGAGAAATATGGGTTAGCACACAAAAATGTACTAAGTATGATGACCATGCAAAAACATGCTTAAAAGGGGACATTTTGTTTGGAAGTCATGATTTTATGCCATTTTAGTAAAACTTCATGAACATTCAATAAAAGAGGCATAATATAAGTCACAACCAACATACAAGTCACATTTACACATTTGAACAACATCACATATAAACCTTTACCTTTACATTGAGTCTACACTTCTAGTAACCCTCAACCTATACCTTGTGCAATGAATGGATAGCGTCCCATACCACCATCCACACTAAGGTACCACCTTATGGTCACCAAAAGTGAATTTACCATTCATCCTTTCCACCTTTACACCATAAAGCATATAAGAAACATAAACATCACATAAAACACATCTTCACCTTAAGACCAACATCTAAGACAAAACTAAGTCATACTTTTGCAATATGCAAGTAGCATCCAATACTACTACTCACACTAAATACTCCTTTCAAGTCACCATAGACAAGGCATCATATACAAGGAATCATGACAAGAAAGTAACACATATTACAATCCAAGTATAGCATGCAGTTTACATTTAAGCATATAAGCATTTAAGTCAACCTTCTTCATTAACTTCATTTACGGCACTTTAATTCTTTAGTCATTAAGACTTAGAGAACTCACTATGACTCTCTCAAAGCCTACTCGTGCAATGTATGGATGGCATCCCATACTACCACCCACACTTCATAGAACTACTCAAGAAACCATAATGCACATCTCACATGATGGGAATAAGCATTTAACCGACATAGACCATGAGAACTAAATCATGCAATCTGGTGTCATATTGCCCCACACTTAAAGAGGTGGTCTTCTTGTCTAAGGAAAACCAAAAACCTATCTTACGTTGATCCACTAGCTAGACCTATGTGGGCACATAGTTTATGGGATAGGAAGATGTTCATTGGAACCCTAACCTAACATTGGGAGAGTTTCCACCTTACCATATCCACTTGGTTCTTAGACTACATTCCCATAGATTATTTCATTAACATTACATTAGTGTACAAGGGAGGAATTCCATAGGCCTATTGACCAAAGATATATCATTACCCAAGGAAGGAATGCTATAAGCCTATCGATCCATGTTACATTCAACGATAGCTCTAGAGTCCTCCTGAAAGGAATGACATAAGCCTATCGATTCATGGTTCCTCATTACATTATTATACTCATGAAATGAATGCCATAAGACTATATTCATGGTACATTGACTCATTAAGAAAGAAATGCCATTACCCTATCGATTCTAGAGTCTTCATTATATTAGATCATTTATGAAAGGAATGCCTTAAGCCTATCGATTCTAGATTCAACATTCTCATTACTTTCATTTGTACAAGAAAAGGATGCCTAAGCCTACCAATTCTAGATATACAATACAATCAACATGGGTTTAGAAGAAACTCTTCACATTCTATCATTCATCATTCATGATTGTCAATTGAGAATATAACATCAACAATAACACAATTACATTTTATACATGATCATCATTCTACCATTGAAATCACAAGCATATACTTCACATTATACAAATTAATTAAACACCTCAACCTTTCAAGTGGATCAACATCTCTAGCACAATTGTACTTCAACATGTAATTATGTCATAAATTTCCCTTTCAAGGCCTCATCAAAAGTCACCAGCATACTAACAATTTACTACAATTAAGGCATGCATAATGATACAATTCAACAATCTAATCAATTTAGGCATAATCCATCAACATTCATTCATGAACAACAAACCCACTTCATTAAGGCACAATTTAGGAATTTAGTGAATTCATGGGTTCATAGAGTATTTCCATCATAAATCATCTATTAAATACTAATACAATCATTATTTTTCATTAGAAACCATTTAAAAACGTTTGATTGAAAACCCCAAGAGATTGAGTAAAACCTAGGGTTTTTGAGAAACTTTAAAACTTTGAAATCTATTTTGAATGGACTCTAGGGGTAAAAGCTACCCCTAGATGAAGGATCACCATACCTTAATAGATGAATTCTAGGAAAATCTACTCAATTAGCCTTCCTCTTCAAGCCTTGAGTATTCTTCTTCTCTTGGTCTTCAATGTAGTTCTACAGAGAAGATATTTGGAGAGGGAGGGGTTTTGATTTGGGGAATTTGAATAATGAAATCTAAAATAGGGTTTTAATATTTTAAAACTCTTAAAATATCTTAATATACTTAAAATAACCGTCCATACACTTAAAATAATTGATTAACTAATTACCAAAAGACCCCTACACTTGGCCGAGGGAAACCAGAATCTACAGGTGTGGACCACGGACCCAATCCATGGACAGTAGGTAGGTCCACGGACCATCTTGGCTGTCCATGGTTCATGGATGGGGCTTGGTCTTTAAGGCTGCTGCAGGGTTCAAACTATGGAGGCCATCCACGGACAGTAGATGGACCTACAGGGCGTGAACCCCATCCGTAGGTCACCACATTTTGGTGACTCCAAGTTTTCTTTGGGGTCTTGGGGGTTTGGCTAAGGGTCCTCCTCAAGGACCCCTAGGGTGGTCCTTGGGGAGTCGTACCTTGACGTTTACACCCAAAATCCCTCCACCAAAGCTCGGGACAACATTAAAGACCCTCGAACTTCACACCAAACTCAAACCCACACACGTTAGGCTCTAGTTTCACTTATTCATTTTTAGGGTCGTTACATTATCCCCTACTTAAGAAAATTTGTCCTCGAATGACACTTTAAACACATTAAGGGAAAAATGACTCAAGACTAGCAGCCCATCATGCATGCAACATCAAAATCAAATGCACAAAACTAGGAGGAAACATCAACTTCACATTAATAAGCTCAATGCAATACAAAGAAAGTTGGAACTACTTCTACAAACTCAATATGCACCAAAACTTCAACATTTCTCATTACATTGGAGGAACTTCCTTCTCCAACTGAAATCATCCTCATCACAACATCTTTAGGCACACTATGCAATTTTCTCATCAAAGCACATTATGCAAATTCTTTATAAAAACACATTTAGGCATGTTCAACATTTAACCTCATAAAGAATATAGACAACTCATACTAAATGCAAATCAACAATGAGGAACAATAAATCATGCAAACTCATGTTCTCATATAAACAAGAATTCAATTAGAACATGCATAACATAAAGAGACCATGGAAACTCATAAGCACAGATAACTTCCAAAACATGAAATAAACTACAAGGAATCCTTGGTATCAAGCTTGAATAGGAATAGAAGGAAAAATATAAGGATATCAACACTCTCAACAACCATTCTATTAAACATACCATCCCCCACTTAAGAGAAAACCCAACTAAGGCTATCATGAAACAACATAGGACCCTCATCACAACAAAAGGAACTATAACTTACCGGTACCTTCATCCGGATTAGCTCCTTTGCCCTCTTTGTCTAGAAATACATAGAAACGGTTCTTCTTTGGAGCATCAAGATTTGGGCTATCATAAAAACTTGTTTGGCCTCCCTTCCTCTAGCCGTAAGAGTAGGACAATTTCTCACTTGGTGATCATGATTTTCACAACCAGAGCACCCACTAGTACTGGCTAGGCACTTCCCATGATGCCTCTTCCCACAAGTGGTACAAAGAGGTTTATAAAATGTAGGTCCACCACCTTTCTCCTCATAAACCCTAGGAGCACTACAATAATTTTTGTTTGGAGCTCTCTTCTTGAACCTAGGTTTCCCTTGCTCATTGGATCTACCCCTTTTCAACTCCCTACTGTCCCTCTTAAGTTTGTACTCCTCAATAGATAGATCATACACCATAAGCCTAGAAATGTCCATATCATTATGGAACATCGTCGTATGACACTCTTCCTCAACTAGATCGGATATACCCGTCACATACTTACTCCTCTCATTCCTAGGGTTAGACACCAAGGATGGAGCATACTTAGACAAGAGAGTAAATTTCAAGGAATACTCTTCCACACTCATGCTACCTTGCTTAAGGTTGATGAACTCCTCAACCTTACACTCCCTCTTCTCACGAGGAAAGTACCTACCAAGGAATGCACCCTTAAACTCCTCCCATTCTATAGGACCCGCTTCTAAAGGCCTATTGCTCTTTCATTGAGTGAACCACACTTGGGCCACATCTTTCAATTGGTAGGAAGCCAACTCCGCTTTCTCCCTAGAAGATTACCCCATAGCATTAACTATCTTATAAACTTCATCCAAGAATTCTTAGGGATCCACTCCCACTTTAGAGCCAAGAAAATAGTAAGATTCATCCTCACAAAGTCTCTCAACCTTGAGGCCATGGTACTCTCATTAGCATTCACCCTAAGCCCCACATACCGATTCACTTGAGCCGTCATGGCTTGGGCTAAGGTTAGAATAGTCGACCTAATGTCTTCATTGGTCATGGTCGGAGCTTCAACCGGCACTTCATTCCCTTGATTGCCTAGGGAGCTTGGTCACTTTGAGGAACTTGGGGAGGAACTCCCTCATTCATAATCTCCTCTTCCACTCTCCTTGCGGGCATCCTTCTTGTATTCATAGCCTATAAACACAACAGAAGGATTAGGAAAAGGACACTTATAGAGCTTAAACTCTAAGGCACGACTTCAAGAATAATGAAAGAAGTGTAACTTTCTAACATCCTATAGTCTCTCGCTCATAGATGTGTCGCGACTCATACCGATGAACAAGACTCTACTAGATGTGGCTTGTGAGACATCAACCCTAAAACCATTCCCAAAACCTTGTGCTCTGATACCATGTTTGTCACTACCCGAGTCTACACCCCAGAACCGACATGGCGTACTCGACCACAAAAGGGTCTTATACAAGCCTCATATCATTCATTCATCGCACATGTAATAGAAATAGTACATAATTGAAATTGTTTATTAAAAACCATACAGTCAATCATTCAAAAACACATTTAAATGAAGTATAAGTCTCACACGGCCATCTTAGATACAATGTTGAAACAAAGTAGGGACAAGACCCTTTACAATCAAAGTCTTAACAATAGTCTATTACATGAAAAATGAAAAGAACTTCTAAAAACTTGTCCTCAATATATGAAGACATAACCAAAATGTCTTGGAGAACTTTAATCCAAGCTCAACTAGATAGAATGCAATTACTTGCCGGAACCTACACCTGTAGTAAATATAAGAGAAATATGGGTTAGCACACAAAAATGTACTAAGTATGATGATCATGCAAAAACATGCTTAAGAGGGGGCATTTTGTTTGGAAGTCATGCTTTTATGCCATTTTGGAAAAACTTCATGAACATTGAATAAAAGAGGAATAATATAAATCACAACCAATATACAAGTCACATTTAGACATTTGAACAACATCACATATAAACCTTTACCTTTACCTTGAGTCTCCACCTTAAGTAACCCTAAAGTTATACCTAGTGCAATGTATGGATAGCGTCCCGTACAACCACCCACACTAAGGTACCACCTTAAGGTCACCAAAAGTGAACTTACCATTCATCCTTCCCACCTTTACACAATAAAGCACATAAGAAACATAAAGATCACATGAACCACATTGTCATATTAAGACCAACACCTAAGACAACTCCAAGTCATACATGTGCAAGGTGCAAGTAGCATCCCATACTATTACTCTCACTAAGTACTCCTTTCAAGGCACCATAGACAAGGCATATTCATATACAAGGAATCATGATGAGGAAGTAACTCATAATACAATCCAAGTATCGCATGCATCTTTACATTTAAGCATATAAGCATTTAAGTCAACCTTCTTTATTAACTTCATTTAGGACACATTCATTATTTAGTCATTAAGACTTAGAGAACTCACTATGACCATCTCAAAGCCTACTGGTGCAATGCATGGATGGCATCCCATACTACCACCCACAATTCATAGAACTCCTCAATAAACCATAATGCACATCTCACATGATGGGAATAAGTGTTTTACTGCCATAGACCATGAGAACTTAATCATGGAATTTGGTGACATATAGCCCCACACCGTAAATAGGTAGTCATCTTGTCTAAGGAAAACTAAAAACCTAGTTTACATGGATCCACTAGGTAGACCTATGTGGGAACATGGTTTATGGGATAAGAATATGTTCATTGGAACCCTAACCTAACATTGGGAGAGTTTAAATCTTACCATATCCTCTCGGTGCTTAGCCTACATTACCATAGATCATTGCATTCACATTAAATTAGTGTAATAGGGAGGAATGCCATAGGCCTATCGACCCAAGATACATTATTATTCATGGAAGGAATGTGATAAGTCTATCGATCCATGGTACATTTAAGGATAGCTCTAGAGTCCTCATGAAAGGAATGCCATAATCCTATCAATTCGTGGTTCCTCATTACATTCATATACTCGTGAAAGGAATGCATTAAGCCTATCAATTCATGGTACATTGACTTATTATGAAAGGAATGCCATTAGCCTATCGATTCTAGAGTCTTCATTACATTAAATCATTTATGAAAGGAATGCATTAAGCCAATCGATTCTAGAATCAACATTTACATTGCTTTCATTTGAATAAGAAAAGGATGCCTAAGCCGGCCAATTCTAGATATACAACACAATCAACCTGGCTTTAGAATAAACTATTCACATTCTATCATTCATCTTTCATGATTGTCAATTGAGAATGTACCATCAACAATAACACAATTACATTCTATATATGATCATAATTATATCATTGAAGTCACATGCATATTCTTCACATTATATAAAGTAAGTAAACACCTCCACCTTCAAGTGGATTAAAATCTTTAGCACAATTTTAATTCAACATGTAATTAGGTCATAAATTTCCCTTTCAAGGCCATGATTAAAAGTCACCAACATACCAATAATTTACTTCAATTAAGGCATGCATATAGATAAAATTCAACAATCTAAATCAATTTAGGCATAATCTATCAACATTCATTAATGAACAACAAACCCACTCCATTAAGGCACAATTTAGGAATTTACAGAATTCATGGGTTCATAGAGTATTTCCATAATAAATCATCAATTAAACACTAATACAATCATAATTTTTCATTAGAAACCATTTGAAACTGTTTGATGAAAGAACCGCATGAAATTGAGTAAAACCTACGATTTTTGAGAAACTTGAAAACTTTGAAATCTATTTTGAATGGACTCTAGGGTTGAAAGCTACCCCTAGATGAAGGATCGTCATACCTTAATAGATGAATTCCATGAAAATCTACCCAATTAGCCTTCCTCTTCAAGCCCTAAGTCTTCTTCTTCTCTTGGTCTTTAATGAAGTTCTAGAGATAAGATATTTGGAGAAGGAGGGGTTTTAATTTGGGGAATTTGAATAATGAAATCTAAAATACGATTTTAATGTTTTAATACTCTTAAAATATCATAATATACTTAAAATAACCGTCCATACACTTAAAATAATTAATTAACTAATTACCAAAAGACCCCTACACTTGGCCGAGCCAAACTAGAAACTGCAGGTGTGGACCACGGACCTAATTCACGGATAGTAGATGTGTCCACTGACCATCCTAGATGTCTGGGGTTTTTGGCTATGGCTTGGTCTTGAAGGCTACTGCAGGGTTCGACCTACGGAGGCTATCCACGGACAATGGAAAGACCTACGGGGAGTGAACCCCATTCGTAGGTCTCCACATTTTGGTGACTCCAAGCTTTCTTTGGGGTCTTGGGGGTTAGACAAAGGGTCCTTCTCAAGGACCCCTAGGATGGTCCTTGGGAAGTCGTACCTTGACATTTGACCCCTAAACCCCTCAACCAAAGCTTGGGACAACATTAAACACCCTCAAACTTCACAATAAACTCAAACACACACATGTTAGGCTCTAGTTTCACTTATTCGTTTTAGGGTCTTTTCAAAAAGTCCGTTGAGGCTTTCTCCCAAAGGGGAGATGGGGTGCTTAAAACCATGGTGGGTTCTGTGTTCCAGATGTTGATGGTTTGAGGGAACAAATTTTAGAGAAAGCTCATAATTCTCAGTATTATAATCATCCGGGGGCCACCAAGATGTACAGTGATCTACGGGAATTCTATTGGTGGAACTGTATGAAGAAAGATATTGCGGGATTTCTTGGCAAATGTCCAAGTTGTCAACAAGTTATGGTTGAGCATCAAAGGCCAAGAGGCATGTCCCAAGATATAAGTATTCCCAGTTGGTTAAACATAGCATGACTTTTCATCCCCAAACTGATGGGCAAGCGGAGCGTACCATCCAAACATTGTAGGGTATGTTGAGGGCATGTGTTATATACATCAAGGGTAATTTGGATGATCACTTGCCATTAATAGAGTTTGCCTACAATAATAGCTATCACTCAAGTATCATTATGGCTCCCTTTGAAGCCTTGTATGGTAGGAGATGTAGGTCTCCAGTTGGTCCTGAATTGATTTATGAAGCTATTGAGAAAGTTTGGCTCATTAGAGAGAGGTTGAGAATGCTCAAAGTAGACAAAAGTCTTATGCCTATGTGAGAAGAAGCGATCTAGAATTTGAAGTCAATGATTGGGTCTATTTGAAAATCTCATCCATGAAGGGTGTGATGAGATTTGGCAAAAAGGGGAAACTTAGTCCCCGGTATATAGGCCCATATCATATTGTGAAATGTAATGGGAAAGTTTCCTATGAGTTGGACTTGCAAAATGAGTTGGCCTCGATTTATCCTGTATTTCATGTTTCTATTCTTAAGAAGTGTATTGGAGATCCGTCATCCATTATTCCCCTAGAAGGGTTGGGAAGTGATGAAATTCTTTCATATAAAGAGGTTCCGGTAGAGATCGTAGACTGGCAAGTCAAGAGATTGAGAAATAAGGAAATAACTTCCGTGAAGGTTTTATGGAGAAATCACTTAGTTGAGGGTGCTACTTTGGTGGCCGAGGCCGGTATGAAATTCGATATCCTCATCTCTTTCCTTCTATTCCTATTCAAGCTTGAGGTAATTAATCCCTCTTAAGTTTTAGTGTTTTGGGAATCATGTGTGTTATATGTGTTTTTCCATGATTTCCATATGTTATGCATGTTCTTGAGAAATTCATGTTTAGTAAGAAAATGAGTTTTCACGATTTATGTGTTCCTCATGTTGTTGTGCATTTAGTATGAGTTGCATATTTGACTTCATAAGATGAGTTGATGGACATGCTTTTTTATGCTTTTGAGAGTAATTGCATATTGGATCCTTAGTATTGTGTTGAGTATGCTTTTAGTTGGAGAAGGTAGTTCCCCCTATGATTATGAGAAATGTTGAGTTTCATGTATAATGGGTTGTTAGATATAGTTCCTGCTTCCTTGTGTTGCATTGATTATGTTTGATTTGGAGTTGAAGTTTCCTCCTTTTAATTGTGCATTATTTTGATGTTTCATGCATGATGGGGTGCTAGTCTTGAGTCTTCACTTTAGTAAGTTGTCTAGATCATGATTCGAGGGGGAATGTTCCCAAGGGGGAGATATTGTAATACCCCTAAAACTAGAAGGCTAAACTAGAGCTAAACGTGAAGGTTAACATCAACGAAGAAGGGCTAGAGCCAAGGAAAATGGGCAAGGATGCCCAAGAGTTGGCCAACGCACTGCCCCAAAACTCCACGAGGGTCTTCACGACCTGTGGTGCCACCAGTGGAGGGCTAGGCAGCAGCCTCCCCAAAATCTGCCCAAAATGTTGCTCCTATTCACGAGCCACTTCACGGCTCTTGGTGAAGAACACAGCTCATGGGAAGGCTCGTGGGAGGGAGTTGGTTGTGTAAGAGTTGAGAGAAGTATCTTAGCCACTTCCTCAAGGTCCACAAGAGGTACCACGACTCGTGGAGCCCCTCGTGAGGTTGCATTGGTCTTATGGGTTGAAGTCACATGATGCCTAGCCACTGCTTCAAGTCCACAAGTGTGACCACGGCTCATGGGACCCCTTGTGGCACTTGGGCAGCTCACCTACAATGAGGGGCGTTTTGGGTTATTCCGGTTTAAGTCTTATTAAAGTTAAGTCATTTTACCTTAGTTTTATACACATATATACGTTATTTTTTAGTCAAATTCACCTAAACTAAGTCATATTTTCCAAACACTCAAATATTTCCTAAAATTTATCTCCTCTCCTAAAAAATTCTCTCTCTAGAACTTCAATGAAGAAGAAAAAAGAAGGTGGAGTTAAGGTTCAAGAAGCAAAGTTTTAACATTAATTTCATTGGGATTCATAACTAAGGTATGGTAGTCCTTCATCCATGGAGTCCCTTCAAAACTTAATTTCAAAGATAGGAATTCCCCCAAAAAGCTAGGGTTTGACTCCAAGTCATGGCTTCCTTTCAAAAACGATTCTAATGATTGAATTACTTTATATTATGATTTAATTGATGATTTATGATGTTTTTATGTTGAAAACCCCAAGAACCCATGAAATCCCTATTTGTTTCCCAATTATGATCTTCTGATGTGCGTTTGTTGATTATAGAAGAAGTTTTTGAGATTATGCTAGTTGAAATTAGGTTACTTGAATTACGTTAACATCCATGTCTAATGTAGTGAATTCTAGATGTGTTGATATGTGATGAGGTTTAATCCTTGAAAGGGAAAATTATGATGCTATGCATGATTATGAGATTTATGTATTTGTTTTAAGAACACTTTGAGAGTAAAGTGATTATGATTATGATCTTGTTGGGTGTTGTTGAAAGGATATTCTCAAACTACACACCTATGCATTAATATGTTATGATGTGAAAGGTTTCCTCACAATATGATGATTCTATGGTTGAAAGGATATTATCACCTACTGAATGAATGAGCTATCTTATGAATTATGTTGGATTGAGTGTCAAGGCATTCTTCCATGAATATTAATTTAAGGTAAGACTTAATATGAACTCCATGTAAATTAATGCTTAGCACGGAGTGGATATTGAATATGAGATTGAAACTCTTACGTTAGAAAGGCCGGGTTTCTAGAAATAATCTCTTGAAATAGAAGCTCCATTGTTAGAAAGGACGGGTTTCTAGTAGCAATCTCCTTATCCCATAAACTATATGCCCCCATAGGTTATTTAGCTAGTGGATCTACCTAAGCTAAGAGTATGGTTCTACATTAGGCAAGTAGGACAACCCATTTCAGTGTGGGTAACATCGGATTCCATGTTAATCTCACATGGTATGTGTCGGCTAAGTCTTATTTGCACTATGTGTCACGACCCAAGGGTATACACTAGGGGTAGCATGGCGTACTTGACCCCAAAGGGGTCTCATACAATCCCTTAGCATATCATAACATAAGATAATAGAAAAATATGGAAATTTTAAAAACTTGTATCCATACAATGGAAAACATTTTCATAAAGCAAGCAGAAGTCTGTACTACAGTTTTATCTCAAACCATCTAATAAACTCTTGAATAAAACTCTTTAGACGTAGCCCATACAAAGTCTAAAACATAAAGAAATGACATAAAAGAAACAATGGTTTCATCCTCGAAGCTATGAGGAATCAGCAAATCATCAACTGTTCTTGCTCCTTAGAAACCTAGCCTCCAAAGGAACTCAATCTCTGAAACCCTACAATTAATTAGAATGTAGGCAAAGTATGCGTTCGTACAAAATATACCAAGTATGAAAGCTAGTAGAACATCATAAGAGCATATCAAAATGGTTAGTCAACATAAGACATAAGCATAAGAGATAATAACATAGTCATAGCATAAAATCCAACATAAGCATCATATAATCATAAGTCAACATAAGACAGCTAATGAGCATAAGAGATGAATCATGTTCATGGCATTGTCTTTGCTTAGACCTTCACACAAACATTCTTCAACACTTAGTCTTTCATATTATAAGAGAACTACTTCACAAGCCACCACAAAGCATACTTGTGCAATGTATGAACAACATCCCATAATACCATCCAAACTAAGTACCCTTTTTTGGTCATTCTTCTGCATAGTCCACAGTCATAGTCAAGACTTAAGTTTTCATATAATGAGAGCACTATACTCCTAAGTAACCTCAAAGGACACTTGTGCAAAGCATGGGTGGCATCCCATAATACCACACACACTAAGCATATCCTTGAACTCACCATATTTATACTTACCATTTATATGTGTCACTCTGGACCTACTTCATATAGACAAGAAACTATCAACTAAGAGTCAATCATATCATGGAAGGCAATTATAGCAACAATCCAAGCTAAGTCTACACTATATAATAGACATATCATAGGTAGCTTTAAGTCATACTTGTGAAATGTATGAATAGCATCCCATATTACTATCCACACTAAGTAGTACTTTAGGCTATCATACTGAAATGACTACTATTTATCATTCTAGACTACCAAAGAATAGCACCATATTAGGCTAGACCAAGCTAATCATCTTGCTAACATAACTATATTATTCTAAGCTAGCTACCTTGGAAGGTACACTATCATGCAAGTCCAAGATAGTCTAGGAAGGCTACAAGTGTTCCATCCTAGCTACCATGAAGTAGTCTTAGACCAACTAAGTAATGCTACCCCCTACAAGCACCCTATTATGCTAGTGTAAGCTACCCTTACAAGAGTGTGATGTCTCAATCCTGAGCTACCCTTAGGAGAATATGTGTCCTCTATCCTAAGCTACAATGTAGTGGTCTTGTCCTAACGAAGTCATACTACCCTTGAAGGCATCCTAAGAATGCTAGTTCAAGCTACCAATAGGAGAGTACAAATCCTCAATCCTAGGCTAAATGACTATGCCTAACTCAAGCTACTCTTGACATGCATCTTACAATGCTAAGTCAAGCTACCCTTAGGAGAGTATCGATCCTCAATCCTAAGATACCAACCTTGGTCTTGTCTTACCAAGCCAAGCTATACATGAAGGGACCATATGTCACAACTTCAAGCTATTCTAATCTAACATGCTTTTATTCATTTTAGGTGATTATCTTTTCAACCTAGAATCATTTTATGTGAGGAGACCTTTCACATTCTACATACATGCATTCATATAGATCTAGGTAGGTCATGTGGGTAAAAGCCTTTCACCACAACTCTATCTATTTTGTATACCAGTTTTATGCAAGGTATCTCATCATATTAGACATTCTCTATAAGCCCTAGTGATCATAAATCTTGGATTTCAAGCCCTACTCTCAAGATTTACTCCACAATCATCATATTAGTTTAGATCACAAGACATAATAATCACAAGCCTTAGTCATAGGCAATTCTAGTCATAATTCATCATAAAGTCCCAAATTCAATCACTACAAAACATGATCTATCATACATTCATAAATCTAGTATCAATTCATGTTCAAATGCTTTTATTCTTGTAAATTACTTATCCATAACATCTATTCTAGAAGATCACCTTAGAACCTTCAATTTCACCTTTCATGGCTTAAACCCACATAACTCAAATCTAGGGTTAACCATGGAATTCACATAAATTCATCATAATATCATGAATCAACACTAAATTAATCATAAATAAGTATTATCCAACCAATTGGAATCATACCCTACTAAACCCACACATTCGAAGAAACCCTAGCTTAGATTGGGGTTCCTCTTCAAAAAATTGGGGAAATTCTAGGGGACTCTATGGGTGGAAGAACCCATAGATGAATAATCTGAACATAACATAATTCAAATCCCTACACAAGCCTTCAACAATGGAGTCTTTGTTCTTTACCTAAGCTTAGAGCTCTTTCTTCTTCTTCAAGCCTTGGGTTTTCTAGAGAGAGATATACTCTTTGGAGAGGATGAAGTTGGGTTTTCTTTGGATTCTAGGGAGAATGACTTAATTCAAGAAAACTTAAGTCTAAAAAGCATATATACTTGCTAGGGAAAGAATAAAATAAAGTAGGTTAAATTTTGGAAGAAAACTAAAGACCTTTAAGGTTTCAACTTAAAACTAACTACCCCTTAGGACTTGGTACACCAAGGGCACTAGACGACACACCTAATGGACCCTTGGCTCACCTAATTTTCCAGTATTCTCCTTAAAAGGCCAGATCACATAGGCGATGGAGGGGGCCCTTGGGCGATGCGCTAACCAAGTAGGCGAGCCCCGACCTAACTCACCTAATATTCCAGTAGCTAGGTCGTGGGGACAGCCCACTAGGCGACCCCAAGAGGACATGGGCGACTCGCAATGTCCCTTAGGAGACCATGCTGCCCATTCGCCAAGAAGGTCCAAATAAAAACAAGCTCTCCTTCACTCTTCCTTGATAGCTTAGGCCCTTGCCCGCTTCTTAGAATTTTACCCCCTATCATTTTAGCTCTAGTTTAGCTTACTAGAATACGGGGTATTACACTATGACAAGAATATGAATTATGAACTATGGCTACTCAAGAAGCTTTACTTATTATGGGTGGGATTATGGGATCTTATTCATGCATTGTACAAGTGTGCTTTGAGAGTACTTATGGTATGTTTCTCTTATGATATAATGATCTATGTAAGGAATATGCTTATGATTTATGTTTTTCCATTATCTTCAAAATGATGATTTAACTTAGTGAATTGCATGCGTTCAACTAAAATGTCCCTTTTTGCATGTTTTTTTGATTTTTTGGTTCATGGCTATGATACTTAATGCATTTTTTTTACTAACCCATATTTTTCTACATTTTTCCCCAAGAGTATGGTCCGGTTCTCATAGTGGTCAACATTGTTGCTGAAGCTTGGATTTGATTATTTCTCCTAGCTTGTTGGTGAGTCCTCATGATTCGAGGACATATGTTTTCAATCAATAGTTTATTTCCTTGTATTTCTTTTACAGACTATGTGTATGGGCTATGACCCCTTTTATTTTTTACTATTGTAATAGATTGCTAAATTGACAAAAGTCTAGACTTCTGCTTTCCTTTATGAAAATTTTGGACATTGAAATGCGGTTTTACTCTTTATTGTTCTATACTTATGTTATGGTATGCTATGTGGCTTACATGGTGCCTTTCGGGGTCCTATGTGCCTTGTTACATCTAGGGGGTACCCCTGGGTCGTGACAATTATCACCTAAATTGAATCATGTTGTCGCCGAGTGCGAGGCAAACCAACAATAAAGTCCATGTTCAAATTTCCCACTTTCAAGTAGGAATGCTAATATCTTGGGACAAAGATGCTCAACCTTTACTTGTTGGCAATTTGGACACATAGCAAGAAATCCCGTGTCACGACCCGAGAGCACCCCCTAGTCGTAACACGACGTACTCGACCTCAAAGAGGTCTAATACAAGCCTCTTAGCTTATTCAATGCATAGACAATAGAAAATAGTGCAGAATTAAAACCTTTATTTAAAACCAAACTATTAAAAATTCTTTCATAAAGCAGCGGAATACTAAGTCTAACAAGGCCATCTTAAGACAAACTTTAATAAGATAGAGTCACGGCCCTTTACAATCAAAATACTAAAATATCTATTACAAAAGTCTTAAACATAAAGGAACTACAGCAATAAGAGTCTTTGTCCTCGATCTATGAGGATATACCAAGTCTTGGAGGAATACTCTATCCCAAGCACTTCAACTTCTAGCTAGAAACTATCACTTGCCGGAACCTACACTTGTAGTAAAAATAGGAAAATATGGGTTAGCACACAAAAATGTACAAAGTATGATGACCATGCAAAAACATGCTTTAAAAGGACCATTTTGTTGAAAGTCATGCTTGTACGCCATTTTTGATAAAAACCTTCATGAACATGATAATAGAGGTATAATACTTACACACAACGAACACGCAAGTCCTTCAACACATACAACCCATTTCATTTACCTTTAACCGTTCCCCTCAAGTAACCCTGAGGCAACACTTTGTGCAATGTATGGATAGCGTCCCATACCACTATCCACACCAAAGCATCACCCAAAGGTCACCAAAAGACAACTCCTATACAACCTTTCAATTCTTCACAATTAGTCACACATAAGAGATATGAACATTATAAAAGACATGATTACTACAAATGGACCATCACCTAAGATAACTCCTAAGTCCTACTTGTGCAATGTGCAAGTAGCATCCCATACTAACACACCAAGTATTCCTTTGGAATCACCCTAGATAAGGTACACTCTCATTCATCAGGTCATAACAAGGAAGTCATTCATTATAATAGTCAAGTATAGCATGCATCTTTACATTCTTAGCATTTAGGAGCCAACATTCTTCATTAGGTTCATTTAGGACACATTCATGCATTAAGAGGACTTTCACATATTAGTCATTAAGACTTAGGGAACTCACTATAGCACCTTCAAATCCTACTCGTGCCATGTGTAGATAGCATCCCATACTACTACCCACACGCTATAGAACAAATCCAGTAACTAGAGTGCAAATCCCACATGATGGGAATAGGCATTAACCGACATAGACCATGCAAGCTAGACATGGAATCTGGTGTCATAAATCCTACACCGTGGAAGGTGTTCTAATTGCCAAGGGTAGAACTAAAACACATCCTATGTTGGCACATAGTTTATGGGATATCCAAAGATGTTCATTGGACTCTAGCCTCTTCATTGGGAAGAGCCACCATCTTAACCATATCCACTGGGTGCTTAGCCTTAGTTCCCATAGAGTAGTTTCATTCACATTAGTGTACTAGAGAGGGCCACCAACATTAGGCCTACCGACCCTAAGTAATTTTACCAAGAAGGGCCACCACCAATAGGTCTACCTTTCAAGGTATATTAAGGATAGATCATTGATCTTTCTAGAGAGAGCCACCACCATTAGGTCTACCATCTCTAGGTTCATCATTTGACACAAGAAGAAGGCCACCACCATTAGGTCTACTACTTTAAGGTTTCATATTCACATAGGGTTCTAGACTCACTATGAAGGGCGACCAACTTTAGGTCTACCGATTCAAGTCATAGTCTAAAAGACCTCATTAGTCATTTATAGAAAGGCTACCAACACTAGGTCTACCAATCAAGACATTAAGACATCAAGTCAAGATACATTCATTACTCAAGAGAAGGATGCCTAAGCCTACCAAGTCAAGATATCACATTCAATCATATTTTTCATTTTTCAAGAAGAGGGCACCTAAGTCTACCAAGTCAAGATAAGACATTACAATATAGAAATCCTTCACATTCTAGTACCAACATTCATATGTGTTTAGTGAGAATACACTTTCAATCACAACACATTGACATTCCATATAAGGTCATCATTCTACCATTGAAACCACAAGTATAACCTTCACATCACAATTATATACACAACATCATGACAATATTTCAATTTCTCATATAATGCCTTCAAGGACATGATCACAATGTACACATAAGTAACCACCTCCACCTTTTATGTGGATCAATATAAAAAGTAAATAGACACCTCCACCTTTCAAGTGGATCAACAATTCAAGAACAATTCTACCTTACATGAGAATTAGGTCACAATTTACCCTTTCCAAAGCCATGAATTACAATTCCTCAATTCTCCAACAATTCACCATATATAGGCATAGATAACAATAGAATTCAATAATATAATTCAATCTAAGCATAATTCCATCAACATTAATTCATAATCATAAAACCCACTTAATAAGCCAAATTTAGGAATTTAGAGAAATCATGGGTTCATAGACTTTTTCATCTTAAAACATCAATTAAACATAAATGTAATCATACTTTATCATTTGAAATCTTTTGATGCAAGAACCCATGAGTTTGAGTGAAATCTAGGTTTTTTTGTGAAACTTGAAAACCTTGAAAACATCTTCGAAATTGACTCTAGGGTGAAAACTAATCCTAGATGTAGGATCACCATACCTTTGCTAAGAATCCCCAAATAATTTGAGGAAGAACAACCTTGAAATCGCCACACCCTAGCTTCAATGGTTTCCTTCTTCTTCTCTAGTGGAGGAATTCTTATGAGAGAAATGTTTGAAAGGAGGTGGATTTTCTTTTGACTCTATTTGGAGTGACTTGAATGAAAGAATTTAGGTCTAAAAAGGTTTTATAGTTGCTAGGAAAGACATAGAATAATATATGGTCAGTTTTGGAAAAGAACTAAGGACCCCCAAAGTCTTAACTTAAAATTTCTGCCCTTGCCTGTGTTAGCTCGCCCATTGGACACTTGGGCTCGCCAAGTGCACTAGGCGACTCACCAAGTACACACTTGGCTCGGCCGTTGTTCCAGAGAGATTACTAAATGGGCTGGGCATTGGGCGATTGGAGGGGGCCAAAGGGCGACACGCCAACCTGCTTAGCGAGCTACCCCTTAGCTCGCCCTTTGGTCCAGTACCTAGGCCAAATGGGCAGTCCACTAGCTTACCACAAGTGCATAAGGGAGAATCACCAAACCCCTTAGGCGATCAAGCACTCCCATCGCCAAACAGTCCATCAAAGAACAAGGCTTCTTTAGCTCACACTTTCTAGCTAAGGCCCTTGCTTGCACACTAGGCATCCACCTTGCTCCATTTAGGTTCTAAAATAGCCTACACATCAACCTCAAGTCATACTAACCCAAACTTTAAGGCTCTAGTTCAACCCATCATTTCCCGAGTCGTTACATTATTCCCCATTTAGGAACATTCTTCCTCGAATAATACTTTAAAACACATTAAGGGAAAAATGACTCGAGACTAGCAGCCCAACAATCATGACACATCAATATACAATGCATAAACATAGGAGGAAACATTAACTCCACATCAATAAGCTCTAAACACAACAAGAAACTAGGAACTACATCTACAAACTCATTTTGTATCAAAACTTTAACATTCTTTATTTCATTGGAGGAACTTCCTTCTCCAAATTACATCATGCTCATCACAACAGCATGTAATTCTTCTCATAAAAGCACATTATGCAACACTTTCAAGAACACATTTAAGCAATTCTTCAATAAAGCACATTTAGACATGTTCAACAAATCAACTCATGAAGTATTTTGGCAACTCATCATAGATGCATATTAACATAAGGAACACATCTCATGAAAACTCATTTTTCTCATTTAAACAAGAATTCAATTAGAACATGCACAACATAAGGAGACAATGGAAACTCATTTTCACACAAGACTCCAAAACAGGAAACAAGCTACAAGGAACTCTTGGTCTCAAGCTTGAATAGGAAATAGAAGGAAGAAGATAAGGATATCAACACTCTCTACAACCATACTATTCAACATACTATCCCCCACTTAGGAGAAAACCAAACTAAGGTTATGATGAGTCCATAAATTAGACTCATTTAGGGCTTTATTTTGATAAGAATAGTGTCCTCGAATGCTTATTTTGTCTAAATATCTGATGAAAACTCTTAAATTTTTAGGTATTTGAAGTTCTAGTGAAAGCATGAATACTTAGGCGCAAAAAGGAACAGAAAGGCTGAAAAGAACGAAGAAGCTGAAGGTTGAGCATCGCCAAACACACTTGGCGATTCGCCGAAGGGATTTACTCCGCCCTTTGTTCCAGTATGCGAAGCCCTGAAAGTGAAGGATCAAAATGGCGATGAAAGGAGCAGTCGGTGCTTCGCCAAATAGTTCTGTGAAGCAGTATTATACCGCCCAATGGTCCATAATGTGAAGATGTTGAAGGAAAGAACGAAGCGGTGATGAGACAGACGAAGGGTGAATCGCTGAAGTCATTCGGCAATATCGAATAACTTCGCCGAAAGATCTGCCAGCACAATTTTCTGAAGTCTATTAATACTGAAATTGTTATTAATTTTAAAGATACAAACATTTATTTTAATTTCCAGAATAGAATAGTACTTTTTGGATATTTTTCTCTCAAGTTTGGAGTGGGTTTTTGGGAGACTTGAAGAAAGAACGATTTCATCTTCCCCAAGTTGGTAGTGGGTCTTCTCCATTCTTCTTCCTTTTCTTAAATCAAGGTTTAATTTCTTATACACATTTGATCTTACTATCATTTTAGGTGTATTTTGTTATTTCTTGATGTGTGGCTAAAAACTCCCATTCTTGGGGTGTGATTTAGCAAATATGTGTTGATATTATTGTTGGGTCTTGCTTGCTGATAGGTTAGATGTAGTTTAATGGTGATTTAACCTAGTGGTTGTGGTTTAATCTAAAGGGTTTGTAGTTTCAAATACAAAGCCACCCATGTGTTTTCGGCTTGCCCGAGAGGGAGGTCGCGAAACCAAGACCACTAGACTAATGGCCTAAGGAGTGGGTTGACATGAGGTTCAGCCCGAGAGGGTGAGCCCTAGTCCCATATCCTAACACTTAGCTTGAGAGAGTGAGTGGGGTAAGGCATATGCTGGTCTTCATGCGGCAAATGGGTGTCCGAGAGGAACACATTTGAAATGGGGTAAGTTGCCCGAGAGGGAACTTATTTCCATTTAAAGCTTAGCCTAGTCACTATTTTCTTACAAATTTCCTTTCAAAAGCATGTACCCAACTACTTATCTCAACTTGTATTGTGGTTACACCCCAAGAACATTCCCCCCTACTTGATTTTCTTGTTAATTTTTGCTACTTTTATTACTTGTGACAAAATCCCCAATTGATATTTGACACTTTCGTGTCACCCCCTTTAATTTACCATGTTTTTATTAGAGCTTAATTTTACTTTTCTGTTAATTCTCAAGACCACTCCCTTAGGGCACGACCCCAACCTTCAGTTGGGTTACTATATTATCGACGATCGTAGACACTCGTACCGTAGGTTAGTGTAGTTGATCATGATAAGCATCAAAATGGCACCTCTGCCGGGGAGTGGTGTCACTTGTGAATTTTCAAATTAGTAGAATTTTTGTTCTTCTTAGTTGTAGTTCACTAACTTCACATTTAGTTTTATTTTTCGTTGAGTTTTCCACTTAGATGAACATGGCTGAGGAGAGTAGTGGCAAGTTGGTGGAAATGAGCCAAGGAGTCCAAAAGGACCTCACGCTGACCGCACTGGCATCTCAGCTAAATGAATTGGCCATCTAATTCTCAGAGGTGGAAGTCCAATGCAACAACAAGGGGAGGTATATACCCCCTCATGGGCAGAGGAAGTCTAGAGATGGGAGAGAAAATCCTATCGAGGACACACTTCAAATCAGTCTCCAAAAGGTCACCAATCAGGATCGGGTGTTGGAAGAAATGAAAGAGAATATTGAAGTGCTGAATCAAATGATTAGATCCCACTCTAGATCAATCCAGCTAATCAGGTCACTCCTGAGTTTTGTGGTTCCTCATGTCCACCTAAATGACATATTGGGGGCCCCTAGTGACATTAGGGCCAACCCCAATAACGGAGAATGAGACAGGACTTGTGTCGTGCCACGACGTTAATTAAGGCGCTTTTTGGGAGGCAACCCATGGTGATGTTTCTTTAAGTTATTTTGTTTGATTAATGGTGTACTGATTTTGTAGGTTAAAGCGAGAAAGGTGTTGAACAGTACAAGTTGGAGGGCCAAGGAACCGGTTGGTGATTCACCGTATCTATTAGCGATTTCGACTTAATCCGCCATTGGGACCCCAAAATAAGGGTTGTCTTGTAAAACTCGGTGAGCTAAGTATTCGTTTAGCGTGTGGCCGAGTTGATCGGCGATAAGACTAACATCGCCGAATGAGCTAGAACTGACAGGTTAAATAAACTGAAAATGGTTAAAATGTTTGAATCTCTCACTTTCCCTCGTCTCAAACTACTCAAAATCAAACCAAAGGTACTTTTTCTTAGATTTTTACCTCTCCATTAGTATTTTAGTTGGTGAATAGTGCTTGGGGTCAGATCTCTTTGCTGCCTAGCATTTCAAAAGGCAATTTGATCGGCACCAAATTTTAGCCCATAAAACCCTGAATTTATCTTAAAAGCTTTAGGACTGTTTTGCAATTGTAGTATCAGGATGACGTGTGCTGGGCCTCTCTGATAGAAATAGGTTGATATGCTATATATAAATCGTACTTAATTTCCTGAAATATTTTAATAGTCGAATGCCTTGTTGTTTGTGCTTTAATTTGATTGAGTTTGTACTAGGTGTTGCTTGATTGTCGTTATATTGGTGGGGGTAAAACCTAAATGGCCCACATTTGTGCTAAATAATGAAAATTGCTCCACAAAAGAATGGGTGACGATATTCTTAAAGGTGATCATATATAAATGGCCAAAATTTGGCAAGACCGGAAGAAGTCTTAGTATTTCAAGATGATGGGAAGTATGGGTCTTGTAAGAATTTCGTGTATGCGTACTTTGATTTCATTTCCATGGCTTGTAAGGTCGATTCTAAGAAGTGGGTTGAAAAGTAGGTACATTAAATCAATCGACAAACTAGGTCGAGCTCGCCAAACGATTCGGCGGTTCGCGTACTGGTCTTATATCGCCCTTCACTCATGTCCATAGTGCTAAAAGATCTGTAACTTTTGGTGGAAACATCTGTGGTCGCCGAAGGTAGTCGGCTACTCTCCCATAGGACTTTAGACCTCCCTTTGCATTCTCCCTTTACCCTCTTTCACTGCATTTTTTGGCGGACAACTTCGTCATCGCCGAAGGTAGTCGGTGTATCGCCACATAGACCCTTTCATCGCTTATTTGCTTAGATTTGAAGCTAATCCCTTCGGTGAGTTCAACCTAGCTTTCCCAAATGATTTGGCGATTCGCCGACTGATTGGCTGACCTTTCTACTTCAGATTTTCTGTACTTTAAGTGATTGTTCTTTTGAATAATCCCAAACCTTTGCATATATGGTACGCACAAACTTAAATGCGCCACCTCATAACAAGGCTAAGGGAATTTCAATCAATGAAGGAGGATCACGTCCTTCACAGAAAAGAAAGCAGGATCTCCCACCAGGAGATAAAGGCAAATGAAAAAAGCATATCGCTAGAAAAGTGCAAGTTGGAGGGCCATGGAACTGGTTGGTGATTCACCGAATCTATTAGCGATTCTGACTTAATCCGCTATTGGGACCCCAAAATAAGGGATGTCATGTAAAACTCTATGAGCTAAGTATTCGTTCAGCGCGTGGCTGAGTTGATCGGCGATAAACTAAAGTCGCCGAATGAGCGAGAACTGAAAGGTTATTTAAAATGAAAAAGGCTAAAATGTTTGAATCTCTCACTTTCCCTCGTTTGAAACTACTCAATATCACACCAAAGGTACTTTTTCTTAAATTTTTACCTCTCCATTAGTATTTTAGTTGGTGAATAGTGCTTGGGGTCGGATCTCTTTGCTGCCTAGCGTTTCAAAAGGCAATTTGATCGGCACCAAAGTTTAATCCAGAAAACCCTAAATTTATCTTAAAGTCTTTGGGACTGTTTTGCAATTGTAGTATCAGGATGACGTGTGCTGGGCTTCTCTAATAGAAATAGGTTGATATGTTATATATAAATCGTAGTTAATTTCTTGAAATATTTTAATAGTCGAATGCCTTGTTTGTGCTTTAATTTGATTTAGTTTGTACTAGGTGTTGCTTGATTGTTGTTATATTGGTGGGGTAAAACCTAAATGGCCCACATTTGTGCTAAACAATGAAAATTGCTCCACAAAAGAATGGGTGACGACATTCTTAAAGGTAATCATATGTAAATGGCCAAAATTTTGCAAGATCGGAAGAAGTCTTAGTATTTCGAGATGATGGGATGTATGGGTCTTGTGTGAATTTCGTGTATGCATGCTTTGATTTCATTTCCATGGCTTGTAAGGCCGATTCTAAGAAGTAGGTTGAAAAGTAGGCACGTTACATCAATCGGCGAACTGGGTCGAGCTCGCCAAACGATTCGGCGGTTCGCCTACTGGTCTTAGATCGCCCTTCACTCATGTCCATAGTGCTGAAAGATCTGTAACTTTCGGTGGACACATCCGTGGTCGCCAAAGGTAGTCGGTGACTCTCCCATAAGACTTTAGACCTCCTTTTGCATGATTCGTTTACTCTCTTTCATTGCAATTTTTGGCAGACAACTTCGTCATCGCCGAAGGTAGTCGGCATATCGCCACGTAGACCCTTTCATCGCTTATTTGCTTAGATTTCAAGCGAACCCCTTCGGTGAGTTCAACCTACCTTGCCCAAGAGATTTGGCGATTCGCCGACTGATCGACTGATCTTTCTACTTCAGATTTTCTATATTTTAAGTGATTGTTCTTCTCACTAATCACAAACCTTTGCAGATATGGTACGCACAAACTGAAACGCTGTCACGACCCAAGCCTAGGGCCTAGACGTGACATGGCGAATGAGGAACCCGAAGGAACCCCAAACAAGCCTCTCAAACTTGTCATCACACTTCATCGGTCGCGGAAGTACATTCAACATCAATTAACGGGAAATAGGGACTAAGGGCAAACC
>JAJOOF010007591.1:0-25820 GCA_029582545.1 Solanum lignicaule | reverse complement strand
CCCCCCCCCCCCCCCCCCCCCCCCCGTCTTTCTTCTTCCTTGTTGTTTACCATTATTCCAACCTTCAATACTTTTTTTTTTCTTCTTCTTCTTCACTATTCAACAATATTTTAAGTCACTTTAAAGAAGAAAATTCACATTATCTTCTTCGAACCCTCCCAACAAATTTACCCTCTTGGAGAATGCATTTTTTTGAAAGTCAATTTTTTCTTGACAACTCAAATAAGAAATGAAGATTGCATAAGAAAGTTAGATCCAAAAAAATATAAATTTTATGAGAAATGATTGAATGATCTAGAAATCAAAATGGGTCACTCAAAATTTAAGAAAGTTTACATTTGCCAAATCGACACCTATTATAGAGTGAAATCGACGTCAATAAAATGACATTGATATTGAATTTTACAGATTAGTAAAAGACTATTGAAATCAAAATAGTGGATAGAAGTGGAGATGAAGATGGAGGAGGGGATGTTTCAATGGAGAAAGAGGTGTATTGAGGAAGACAACAAAATGAAAAGAAAAAAAATTAAAGAAACTAAAAAGGGGACCCACAAATTTCATTTACCTCTTAATAAGAAAATTTTCATATTTTAAAGATTTAATAAATGAAAAACACTATTTAAATAATTTGTTATATATTGGCCAATAAAACAAGGCCATGTGTAGGGCTTTAAAAATTCAGCTTTTTTTTTCTCTTTTTTCACACACTTTCAGGAGAGTGCACTCACTCTCTCTGCCACATCATCCCTTAGGGGGTGTCTTAATCACTTGAAAGATGTTAAATTAGGTATTTAAACACCCGTATAGTTTAAGTGCTAAAGTAAGTTGTGTTGTCATGTTTAGGAGGGTTTTTATGTATTTTCTCAATAAAAATGGATTAACGTAACACTTGATATCAATCATGTTTTAGACTTTTAATCTATATTCAAAATTTAAAATAATAACATATTCAAAAGTATCTCTTACACTTTTAGTTGATATAAATCCACACAATTCATTATCACATATATGTTAAAATAAAGAAAGAAAAATGGTTATATGCTACCAAAATGTATTTGCACAATTTTTCCATGTATATGCAAGCTAGTAAAGGATAGCACGTGTTGTGCACGAGACTAATAATATTATGTTATGTATTTAAAAATAAATTATTTAATTATTTTTTGTATAATTTTGTTGGTCCAAACTATTATCTAACAGTTATACTCAAAAGAAGAATTGCGGTATTTTCAAGTTGCGCAAATTAGCATGAATTAATATTTTAAAAATAAATAATACTTATTTGCGTTGACAAATAACTATTTTCATAGTGTCTCATCTAATGTAACAACACTTATAAAAAATAATTTAATAGAATCCATTATTAAATCTATTTGAAAAGAATTATTTTATTAAATAAACTTTATGAATTATGTTTCGAAAATTTTATATTTGACTACTATTAATTTATATGGTTATTTAATGATAAAAGTAGTATTGAATGAAAACAATAAACTTGTCTTGATTTGTTAAATCAGATAAATAATATAATCAAGTAAAACAGTATTAAATGACAAAAACATCCCTAATTCAGTATTAATTCTGAAAATCACACACGTTGATGATGACTTGTATGATATTTCCATTTGTAAGAAAGTAATGTATAGTATCTCTAAGTATTTAAACCATTTATTATGTACTAAAAAAGTAATTTTCTACATGAATTATATCATTTAAAAAAAACAATTCAACATGTAAACAATATTTTTTTTTGTGGAAATGTAAACAAACTAATTTACACAAAAAAGTAATTAATTAATACCTGCTCGGCATAGTTTCTTGCAACATAGTTTTGAAGGCTTGACTTTTTGAAATATCATTGCTTTGAGACCTAAATAATTAGTCAAGAAAAAAAATTAAATTGTTCAACAACTCCTACCTATAGTAATTTCAATAAAATTGACAACAACATATAATTGTATTAGTTTAAAACATTGTTTTACAATTCGATTGAGAATTTATTTTATTTAAATATTAGTCCATTTAAAATACTAAAAATAAATCAGGGATAAAATATATTTTTATAGTAGAATAAGAATGCATTATTGGGATTCTATCGTGTGGATAGCTAGCCCACATTTATAATAATAATAATGATGATGATGATGATGATGATGATGATGATGATGATAATAATAATAATAATTCAACGGATTCCTTCGGCGGTCTTTCATAAACTGGCCTGGGTTAAACTATGTCTAACCATAATCTAACTATTTAATCTATCAACATGATAGACACAACGCCGCCCTATAGACACTTAGTATGCTAAAGCTCAACACAAATAGTTTATCCCATCATCGGGCTCAACACATAAAGAAATGCAAAATAATAAAAATAGTACATGTGAGCCAAAGGTGGAATCACCGTATATCAACCAAACTGCAAACTTTTATTCAAAATTTAAAAAATGAGAGAATATTACAAAGAGAGAGAGAGAGAGAGAGAAAGGACAGAGGGGGTATAATATTAATAATAATAATCCAACAGATTCCTCCGGCGGTCTTTCATAAACTGGCCTGGGTTAAACTATGTATGACCATTATCTAACTATTTAATCTGTCAACATGATAGACACAACGCCACCCTAAAGTCACTTAGTATGCTAAAGCTCAACACAAACAGTTTAGCTCATCATCGGGCTCAACACATAAAGAAATGCAAAATAATAAAAAATAGTACATGTGAGCCAAAGGCGGAATCACCGTATATCAACCAAACTGCAAACTTTTATTCAAAATTTAAAAACTGAGAGAATATTACAAAGAGAGAGAGAGAGAAAGGACATAGGGGGTATAATAATAATAATAATAATAATAATAATAATAATAATAATAACAACAACAACAACAACAATAATAATAATAATAATCCAACGGATTCCTTCGGCGGTCTTTCATAAACTGGCCTGGGTTAAACTATGTTTGACCATAATCTAACTATTTAATCTGTCAACATGATAGACACAACGCCACCCTATAGTCACTTAGTATGCTAAAGCTCAACACAAACAGTTTAGCCCATCATCGGGCTCAACAAATAAAGAAATGCAAAATAATAAAAATATTACCTGTGAACCAAAGGCGGAATCACCGTATATCAACCAAACTGCAAACTTTTATTCAAAATTTAAAAACTGAGAGAATATTACAAAGAGAGGGAGAAAAAGGACAGAGGGGGTATAATAATAATAATACTAATAATAATAATAATAATAATAACAACAACAACAACAACAACAACAACAACAACAATAATAATAATAATAATAATAATAATAATAATAATAATAATCCAGCGAATTCCTTCGGCAGTCTTTCATAAACTGGCCTGGGTTAAACTATGTCTGACAATAATCTAACTATTTAATCTGTCAACATGATAGACACAACGCCACCCTATGGTCACTTAGTATGCTATAGCTCAACACAAACAGTTTAGCCCATCATCGGGCTCAACACATAAAGAAATGCAAAATTATAAAAATAGTACCTTTGAGCCAAAGGCGAAATCACCGTATATCAGCCAAACTACAAACTTTTATTCAAAATTTAAAAATTGAGAGAATATTACAAAGAGGGAGAGAGAAAACGGACAGAGGGGATATAATAAATAAAAAAATAAAAAAAATTAATAATAATAATAACAACAATAATGTTAATAATAATATTAATAATAATAACAATAATAACAATAATAATAATAGTAATAATAACAATAATGATAATAATAATAATAATAATATTAATAATAATAATAATAATAATAATAATAATAATAACAACAATAATGCTAATAATAATGATAATGCTAATGATGATGATGATGAATAATAATAAAATCTATTTCTTCTCACTTATTAGGTCTCCTGGTGGTGACCTTGGACCTTGCAAAATTGGTTTCCGCCAAAATAGTTTGATTGGATATATCATATAATCTACATCTAGGATTAAGAGTAGATAACAATTTAAAATAAATTCTATAAGATAAACAAATGAGTTTTGAACCAGGCGCATAATTATAACCATGTGTTTTAACATTTAATGCTAAGGCATCAAGAATATTTGCATCAGTAAGAGATAACTGTAAATTAGTCTGAGTATTAAAGTAAACGAGATCATAGGCCACCGTAGATTCTATCGAACCCATAAGAGACTGACGAAAATTTAAATTTCTAGCATCACGAACAGCAGCTAGAAAAGTCTCAGGTACCCATTTAAGGGTTAAAGGTTTAAAAGTAATTTGCACCATACCAATATGCAAATAATTATATTGATTTTTATAAAAATTAAGATCGCGCTCATTTAACAAACGAATAGTCTGTTCAGACGAATTTAAATCTAAAGATTGCTCAGTAATTTCAATCAATTGTTTAACAGACAGTTTATAAAACCAACCATAATCAAAAATAGATTTTATCGGGACTTTAGGAATCGTCCACTTGTTTAACAAATTGAGGTTTTGAGGTATATCTACCTCTTCGAGTCTAGTACTTTTAGTACTCGTTTCTCCCAGATCCATAAGAAAAAGATCATATCTATATCGAGCAGTTCACCTCCATCTCATAAATACAATGAACAGTTCTAGGCTCTGATACCAGATTTACAGGATCAGCGACCTGGTGGTAATCCGCCTAGTCAGAGATCTAGTAAGTCAAGCATCCTTAAGCTAGCGGTAGTCCGCCTGATTAAGTCAATCATTCTTTACAATGATTTACAACAAAGGAAAATATAGAGCGTTTTTTATTTTTTCTGATGCCTCTCTCTGAAGGAAAAACTAAACCTTATATAGACAAAAAGAAAAACAAAAGGAATCTATGTACAGTAAAAGGGGTCCCACTATCTGGGTCCCTAAATAGTTTATCTACTGTTAATGAATAGTGTTTCTACTATTCAGTGGGCTCTAGCAACAGTGTATCTCCTGTTGAGTGGGCTCTAGCAATAGTTTTTTCCTTTACGTCTTTTCTTTACCATGCCTTTGATCCGTGGCTTTTATTTGTTTTAGGAAATCTTCCGCATCTTGTAATTCGGTGGAGGACAACATATTGTCAGTTTCCGCCTGCTACGATTCTCCGGCACTATCATCGTTACTTGTTTCACTCCGCATTGAAGTGTCAGATTTATCTATCATGGTGATAGTTTGAAGAAAATTTTTGTGATAGTTTGAAGCAAATTTTTTCTTACTTCTTCTAAATAGTCATGAATCATCTTTTCTATATCTCCTTCTTGAAAGGAGATTCTCCTGGAAATATGTCTTACGTAGTTACCGTCAATAATTCCTTTTTGAGGAATTTGATTATATTCATTGATTCATTTGCTGATGGTATCCAAAAGCTCCTGACCACTTAACTGTTTTGTTTAGGGATCTTGTTTCATCAATTTGTCCCAAAATTTATTGTAATAGGTCTAGTAAAGACAAGGAATATTTTCCTCTGTGAATGCTACTTCAGGAGTCTATTTGTGAATCCATGGTATGGAAAATTCAATGAAGAAATAGATTTGATCTATTTTCTCCAACCAACAGATATGATCTGCATGATATAACCTATTCAAGTCCGGTGACACTTTTGTCCATTCCTTGTATAACCTAAGGAACTGTTCAGGTAGAATTTGAACAGTGGGACCATGGTATGACCACCAATTTATAAACCAATTTGGAATTGGCTCTGCAAATATCTTCGTGCACACTTTTATGAACCAAGTGTGTTTATGTTTATCATTGTTATAATAAAGCACCTTATCAAATGCTTGGATATAATCCCAATACGTGAAATTCATTCGAGTATTGTTGAGGCTTATCTGCCTCTCCTTCATGGTAGACATACCCCATTCTTCAACGGATATAACATGTTTGATAATGATTTTTGAGAAGTTATAAAATTTCTCATGTGGACTATAACCTGTACCGGAGAAGTGCTGAAGTTCTGCACTTCCGCAGTTAACAAAATCTCTTCGTAATATGACTGGGTTTTGTATGATTCTCCCAAGTAATATAATCCGTTGACAAGGTACCTTTGGAATATCTTCCAAGGTTCATCCTTTCTCTGAAGATCAGAATTTTCTAAAAGAAATATTATTTTCTTTTTTTGTAGTTTTTCGTAGGATTTGATATCATCAAAATCCTCTTTTATGATGGAAGCAAAAGTATACTTTTGCTTCTTAGCAGCCAAGTATGCATGCATGTGGCTGTATAACGGGTTGTCCTTTATAATATCTTCCAAATTAACCATTTACCCTGAGCTGGAAGAAGATTCTTCCTGGGAAAAAATCTTTTGCTTATCAGCGTTTTTCGTCCCTGTTGTATGATTGGGGTGTTTGATGGGGATCTGTATGATGATCTTCCCGGGGCTGATCTTCCCCTTCCTCTACCTTTGGCCTGAATCCATAGTGGATCTATCCTGCAAATATAACATTTGTTAATCATTCAGAGTAATATTCTTCATAATCGGTCAGATAATCGTCGGAGTAATATTCTAAAAGAATATGAGAGAAACTTTCATTTAAAATATTATTAATAATCCTTTTAATGATAAGATCTTTCAGATCTCTGGGTAAAGTAAGAACCCTTAGTATAGTAACAAGAGTTTCATTATCAAGGAAAGTTTGGAAAAACATTTTATTGAATGTATTCTCTGGATAGGAAATCTGGTAATGAGTTATCAACTCCCTTTTTATATTGAATTTCAAAGTAAAAAGGGGCCAATTGCGCTTGCCACCTTGCAAATATTATTTTTGAAGCGTCATACTTGAAATCTTTATCAAACATAAATTTAATCAATTGAGCGTCAGTTTTTATCAAAAACTTCTGGTTGTATAAAACGTCCTAAAATTTTAGAACACATTTGACGATAGTCAACATTTCATGAGCTACCGTAGCATATTTCTTCTGGGCTTCATTCCATTTGCCAGAATGAAACCTGATCAAATATTCATTCTTATCATTGAGATTAATTTTCTTTAGAATCCCACCATAATTGATGATAGACGCATCATTCTAAATAATTTTTTGCCAAGCAGGGTTGACGAGGGCTAAGCATGACAACGACTGCACTCGAAGCTTGATTTCTTTAACCAAGTTAGTATGACTATCAGTTAAAGGAGATTTGTAATTCTTCTTCAACCTGTCATATAATGGGGCCAAATTTCGAGAAAGATTTTTGTAAAACGGGGAAATGCAATTTAAACTTCCCAAAAATCTTTGCAATTGAGTTCTGTCAGAGATAACATCAGGAAATTTTGAGGCAAAGTCAATAGCTCTTTGAATAGTAGTGACTTTTCCTTGACAAATTTGATGTCCTAGAAAGCGAACATCTGTTTGAAATAAACTCATTTTTGGTTGTGAGATCACCAAACCATTTTGTATCACAATTTTCTTAAAAATATCGAGATGCTTAATATGCATTTCAAAAGTTTTAGAAAATACTAAAATGTCATCAATATAGACAATGATAAAATTCATATAAGGGTTAAAAATATCATTCATGATTTTCTGAAATTCAGATGGAGCATTTTTCAAACCCAAAGGCATGACATTTCATTCTTATTGTCCGAACGGGACATTAAAAGCTGTTTTATAAGCATGCTCATTAAAGATTTGGATTTGCCAGTAACCTGGTTTTAAATCAGACTTTGAAAATATATTGGCATCATATAATCTTGATAAGAAATCTCTTTTATTAGGAATAGGATACCTAATCCACTTTAAAAACTTGTTTTAAGGTTTATAATTAATGACCAATCTAGGAACACCTCGTTCCCTTTCAGCCGTGTTATTCACAAAAAAGGTTGTGCAGGACCAAGGGTACTTGGAAGGTTTTCTCAAACCCTTTTGTAAGAGATTATCAATCTCAGTTTTGCAAAACTCTACCAACTCATCGTTCATTTGGCAGGGTCGAGATTTAGTAGGGATATCATCCTCAGAAAAGTCTTCTTCATATGGAAGAGTTACTATGTGCTTCTTTTGATTCGAAAACGCACTGAGATGATCTGCACAAATATCAATGGCAATCTAATCGGAAATTAATTTAATCTTTCCTTAACTCTAGCAGATTTCATAGAATCGAATATATTCATACTGAATACTTCCATTTGTAAGGGATCCTTATGATTCTGCTTCATATTAATCAAAGCATTAATATCTCTGGTTACTGGATCTGTAACAAAAGAATAAGTTATCTCATTATCTTTATAAGTGGTAGAAAATTATTTCGAGTCGATACCTGTGAAAGGATAAATCACATTAATAAATGGGGTTCCAAGTATGATTGGAGGATATAATTGATTTTTAACCAAAAATAAGAAATGACGGATGCAGACTTTATTCTGACAAATTTTTGCATTAGGCAATTTATACTTTATATCTAAAGCATGTCCTGATACAGGTTTGACCAGATGAGTAGTTGTTTTTAAAATATTTCGTAGGCACTAAGCCTTCTTGAATGCAGCTAACATCGGCACCGCTATCAATCATAGAAATGTTAGTAATCGAAAAACAGTTATCAATCAGAATAGTACACTTAACATACCATTTATGAGCAGTAATAATTTGCATCATTCCTAAAAACATATCTTGTTTAGGGTCAACATTTATAGCTTCTTCTTCAATTTGATCATCAGAAATACCTTTATTTTTGGAAAATCTATTTTCAGAATTATTCATCTCAATCTGAGTAATTCTATGATCACAAATTAATTGATTTTGCTTAAGAGATTTAATCTCTTTTTTTAAATTCTCAATTTCATTCTTTAAATCATCGAAGGAAAAATCATTCTCATGAAAAGTATTTCTTTTTAAAAGATGATCATCAACCTCCTTTAAAGAGTAAGGAGCTGAATATTCAAAATCATTTAAATCGTTCTTCTTGTTTTCAAAAGGTTTGGAAAAACTGGAACTAGCTTCGTTAGAAGTAGCCAAATTAATGATTTTTTCACGAAGCTTGCTATCAGTAACTTCTTTTAAAAGCTCAATCACATTATCAGAAGTGATCGTGTTCATATTAAAATCTTGAAATTGTGATTGAAGTTTATAAATTTCATCATCTCCACAATTGCAATCATTACCTTGGCAAGTAGTGCAAGGATTATCACAATTTTTATTATTATCTGATAAATCAAGTAATTCAACCTCAGAACCTGAATCCGACTCGTAATAATAATAATAATAATAATAATAACAATAATAATGGTAGGATCTGATATCAAAGCCATTTCCGAAAATCCTATTGAGAAAGGACTAATAAAGGTTATCTCAAACCAAAAGGCATAACAATAAAGATAATAACAACAACATCAGGAAACTTTTATACAAAGTCAATTGGTCTAATGTTCCATTTGGACAATATGAATGGAATGTAATGTTATTTGGATTGAAAAATGCCTCATCGGAATTTCAGAAAATCATGAATGATATTTTTAATTCATATTTTGATTTTATTATTGTTTATATTGATGATATTTTAGTATTCTCAAAAACATTTGAAATACATATTAGGCATCTTGATATCTTTAAGAAAATTGTTATACACAATGGTTTGGTTATCTCAAAATCAAAAATGAATTTGTTCCAAACTGATGTTCGATTTCTAGGACATCATATTTGTCAAGGAAAAGTTACCCCGATTCAAAGATCAGTTGACTTTGCATCAAAATTTCCTGATGTTATCACTGATAGAACTCAATTGCAAAGGTTCTTAGGACGTTTAAATTACATATCCTGTTTTCATAAAAATCTATCTTGTGAGTTGGCCCCTTTATATGATAGGCTGAAAAAGGATTATAAATCCTCTTGGACTGATAGTCATACCACTTTGGTAAAGGATATTAAACTTCCAGTTCGATCCTTACCGTGCTTAACTCATGCTAACCCTGCTTGGCAAAAAATTATTGAGACAGATGCATCTAATATTGGTTATGGTGGGATATTAAAACAAATAAATTCCAACGATAAAAATGAATATTTAATCATAATGCTTTTCCTGAAAGATATTCTTCTTTCGATGATTTAAAGAATGAAATTGAGAATTTAAAAAGAGAGATTAAATCTGTTAAGTAAAATCAATTAATTTGTGATCACAGAGTTACTCAGATTGAGATACATAATTCTAATTATTCTAAAGATAGGTTTTCTAAGAATAAAGGTATTTCTGAAAATGATATGTTTCTAGGAATGATGCAAATTATTACTGCTCATAAATGGTATGTTAAATGTACTATTTTGATTGATAACAGTTTTTCAATTACTAACATTGCAATGATTGATAGTGGTGCAAATGTTAGCTGTATTCAAGAAGGCTTAGTGCCTACAAAATAATACCAATAATAGTAATAATAATAATAATAATAATAATAATAATAATAATAATAATAATTTACCATCACATACCCTTGGTTTTTGACATTTTAAACTTTTTGGCAATTGACAATCAAAATCTTTAGTGGGGTTCACATTCTTTTCCTGTATAAAAATTAAATGATGGTTGAGTAAATATAATAAAACAAACACCTTTTAAAAAAAAGGTCAAAGAAATATACCTTCGAAAGTTCGATACGCTAATATCTAAAAAAAATAATTAGATTGTAAAGAGACATATTCAAGTAAAAATAGAAAGATATTTGTCACGCCCCGAACTCGAGGGGCGCAACTGGCTCCTAATGCCAAAACTCAGGCCCGAGCCGACCCTGCTGAACCATTTGCTACTAGCGCATGGCAGCCACAAACAATCAAGAAAACAGACAAGTATATCTCGGCTTAAAATTAAGCCCTCAGGCGGCAAGGACCCTGTCAACTAATCTATAAAAGAAACAGCTACTCAAAGGAGATAATATAAATAGCCAACTAGCACAGAAGTCCTAATTGGGCCGTCGAGGCCACCATGAAATCTATACCAAAACAAAAAGCAGGTATATAACATTACAATACATCAAACATCTCACAAGCTTCAGTAAACCAACAACATAGGCCAGTATGGCGATAACGTAGCTATACACCCCACACACTAGTCTGCAAGCCTCCAAGAGTAGTAAATATTAGCGGTACAGGGCCTCAGCCTACCCATAAAGATATATACAACAAAAGGTAACAAACCTCCCAACTCTAGCAGCTCCGAAGTAAAGGGCTAGCCAACCAGATAAAATTCAATCCTGCTGCTGAGGAGGTCTACTTGGTCGTATGTCAGGATCTGCATGCATGAATGCAGCTCCACCAAGGCAATGGGCATCAGTACAAAATAATGTACCGAGTATGAAAGGCAATAAACTATGAGGAGGTATCCTGATATACTGGAATAATCTGATAAATAAATCAAGGATAAGATAAGTGTACTGACCTGCTCTTAAATCTAAACTTATCAAAAATAATAAAACAACAACCTACCCAAGCCCCCATAAGCTCGGGAGGTAAAAACAGCACACAAGACCACCTACTCAGGCCCCTATAAGCCTGGAAGGTGCCAATCAGCCTATATACCCCTATTGGTAGTCCCCTAGCCCCGTAGGCAGTCACATAGCCTTCTTAGGCATTAATATAGCCCCGTAGGCAGCACAAAGCTCTCTTAAGCATCAACATAGCCTATAGACAACTCATAGCCCTCTTAGGCAATAACATGGCCCTATAGGAAGCACATAGCCTTCTTAGGCGTCAATATAGCCCTGTAGGCAACTCATAGCCCTTCTAGATATCAATATAGCCCCGTAGGCAACTCATAGCCCTTCTAGGCATTAATATAGCCCCTGTAGGGAGAACATAGCCCATCTAGGCATAGATCACATTCTTGCAGCTAACAACAATAGCCCAAGGGCAACAATAACAATCCAATCGTTAAAAGCGAGCAATTTAGTTATAAGTAACCCATACAAATAGCCTCTAACTCGTGTCCAACACAGGGACGCTACTAACAGAATAAGAATCCTGATAAGGGAGGATTATATCAACTCGAGCAGCCAACAATCAATAATAATGGCTACAAGTGTAACGAGGATAACAACCCAATTACATTGCTCCTAAGCTTGAAGGAAACATGTTGTAAGCAGGGAATAGCCTTTACATACCTTTCGAATGAACGCTCGAAAGACTGTAGTTTCTTCACGAAAATTGTTCCTTATGTCCTAAGCTTTGCAAATACTATATATACACAGCTGGTACGCACCTATAAACAGTTCATAATTAATCTTAAATCGGCAGATTTTCCATATAGCCCCAACTTGTCGAAACGTCCGTAGAAATTCATAAAAAACAACCATAAAAAGGTCCTGAAATGCTTACCTTAGTTAACCAAGTCTAAACCTTGAAGAAACACCAATAACTACAAATTTATATCTTCAAAAACCAGCTCCAAACGCAACTAATAGAAGGAAAAAATTATTGCCACGTGTAGGGATTACGTTTCTAGGCACGGGGGCAATGTTTAATGGTAGAAATCGTCAAAACCTAACATTCATCATGCTAGAACTCCATAGGACCTCTCTCTTAAGCTTTCTCTCTGGTTTGGAACTGAAATGGACTATTTTCAAGGCTTAAAACGTTAATTAAGCCGACATACCATATTTTTTACCCAACCCGGATTCTGCCCCCGCAGTCCCTAGTAAAACCATCATAACTTTTTGCTCTGATGTCGCTTTGATACGGGGTTTTGTGCATTGCAAACTACACTTGTAGGCCTTCAATTTAATGGGTGATAGGCCTTCTAACTCTTTATATACTGGGATGAAACATGCAAGACATTTGACCCAAATTTTAGACAAATCTTTAAAAAGGAACTTACGATAACTTTCGCCAACTTTTACTTTGCCACTTACTTAACTTCAAAAATTGAGATCCCTTGAACACTTAAAATATGACATACCACATCATTTTTAATTTATTACTCACCCTCCTTGTGTTTCCACGAAGATACGAGTTAATTTAGACGTTTTGGAAAGTCGGGGTGTTACATCCTTCCCTCCTTAGAAACATTCATCCTCGAATGAAAAAAAATCTAAGTCACGCGGTTAAGTTTGTCACTATCCAGGAACCTAAAATGCAAAAAGTATAACTTAAGAGTCTCACATGACGACTTAAATTGCTAAGCACTATAGCTCCACAATAACAGTGCGAGCAAATATACAACGACAACAACAATAATAATAAGCAACAATATAAAAAAAATCAGATAGGTATCTTACCTCACTGCACCAATATAAACTGATATGACATCACCCTTGGATATGAAACAAGTGAGGATATTTGGACCTCATGCTATCCTCAGCTTCCCAAGTCACCTTTTCTCTATTCTTGTTTCTCCACAATACTTTAACCGAAGACACCTCTTTGGTCCTCAATTTACGGACCTGCCGATCTAATATGGCAACTGGAATTTCCTCGTAGGACAACTCCTCTGTGATCTGAACATCCTCAATTGGGACAACCCGAGAAGGGTCTCCTATGCACTTTCGTATCATAGATACATGGAAAACTGGATGAACATATTATAACCCCGAAGGCAATTCTAACTCATAAGCCACTCATCCTACCCTCCGAAGGATTCGGTATGGCCCAATGAATCTTGGACTAAGCTTGCCTTTTTTGCCAAATCTCATAACCCCCTTCATAGGCGAGACTTTTAAGAATACTCAGTCATCGACGCAAAAATCTAAGTCCCTTCGTCGCACATCTGAGTATGAATTCTGTCGGCTTTGATCTGTTAGCAACCTCTTCCGTATGAGCTTGACATACTCCAATGTCTGTTGTACTAAGTCGGGTCCATTCAACCCTGACTCACCTACCTCGAACCATCCAATGTGAGATATACATTTTCGCCCATACAAAGCCATATAAGGTGCCATCACGATGCTGGAATGATAAATATTATTGTATGCGAACTTTATAAGAGGTAAGTGGTCATCCCAACGCCCCTTGAAGTCTAGCGTACACACCCGTAGCATCTCCTCGATTGTCAAAATTGTGCGCTCAACCTAGCCATCTTTCTGAGGGTGAAAGGTTGTACTAAGATTAACCTGTGTCCCTAGTCCTTTCAGGAAGGACTTCCAGAAGTTAGCGGTGAATTGTTCTCCTCTATCAGAGATAATAGTTACTAGGACACCGTGTAGCCTAGCTATCTCCCTAATATAGAGCCCTGCATAGTCTTCGGCCGTAAAAGTAGACCTGACTGGTAAGAAGTGGGCTGATTTTGTTAGTCTATCAACAATTACCCAAATAGAGTCAAACTTGCAATGCAATCGAGGTAACCCTGTAATAAAATCCATATTAATTGCTTCCCAATTCCACAAAGGAATGGCTATCTCCTGAACTAGCCCAGCGGGCTTTTGGTGCTCCACCTTCACATGTTGGCAGTTAGCACACTGTGCCACTAACTCAGCAACGTCCTTATCTATCCTATGCCACCAATAGATCTCCTTAATATCATGGTACATCTTCGTCGAACCAGGGTGAATAGAATAACGGGAATGATATGCCTCTTCCATAATACGATGCGGAAGCCCTGCAACATTTGGAACACACAATCGACCAATATATCTAAGGACTCCATCTCCTGCTATATCAAATGCTAAAGTCTGTTGATTTTGAGTCTTGGCTCTGAGCTGCTCTAAGCTAGGATCCTCTTGTTGCTGTAATTTTACTTCTACAACTAGAGATGATACGGCTGTGTCCTGAATTGTTAGCCCACTATCTTCTGCCTCTAACAATCTGACTCCAAAGCTAGCTAATTGATGAAGCTCTCACGCTAGCCCACGCTTATCAACAACTAAATATGATAAACTACCCATAGACCTTCGACTGAGGGCATCAGCTACCACATTCGCCTTTCCTGGATGACAAAAAATGTCCACGTCGTAATATTTTAGTAATTCAAGGCATCGACGTTGTCACAGATTTAACTCTTTTTTGTCTAAAGATATATTGAATGATTTTATGATCTGTGAAGATGTCAACATGAACGCCATACAAATAGTGTCTCCAGATCTTTAGCGCATGCACAACTGCAGCCAACTCTAAATCGTGGGTCGGATAGTTCTTCTCATGCTTTCTCAACTGCCTTGAAGCATATGCGATAACCTTTCCATGTTGCATTATAACACATCCCAACCCAACACCAAAAGCATCCCAATACACCGCATAGCCTTCTATACCATCTGGTAATGCAAGAACTGGTGCTGATGTCAACCTGTCCTTCAGCTCCTGGAAACTATGCTCGCAAGCCTCAGTCCATTGGAACTTAGCTGCTTTTTGAGTCAGTTTCGTTAATGGGGCTGAAATTGAAGAAAACCCCTCTATAAACCTTCTATAGTACCCAGCTAACCCTAAGAAACTACGAACCTCAGTCGAAATCATGGGTCTGGGCCAAGTCTTTACGGCCTCAATCTTTTGTGTATCAACTGCAATGCCTGCATCTGATACAATATGGCCTAAGAAAGCTACAGAGTCTAACCAGAACTCACACTTAGAAAACTTTGCATAAAGTTCTCGGTCTCGAAGAACCTGAAGGACTGCTCATAGATGATTTTCATACTCATATTTTGAACGTGAATACACCAAAATATCATCAATAAATACAATCACAAACAAGTCTAGATACGGCCTGAATATACTATTCATCAGGTCCATGAACACTGCTGGGGCATTAGTTAATCCAAAAGACATTACCAAGAACTCAAACTGTCCATATCTAGTTCTAAAAGCTGTCTTTGGAACGTCTTTCTCCCGAACTCGTATCTGGTGGTACCCTGATCTTAAATCAATCTTTGAGAAATAGTTAGCACCTTGTAACTGATCAAACAAGTCATCTATCCTTGGAAGGGGATACTTATTCTTTATAGTTTCCTTATTCAGCTGTCGATAATCGATACACATTCTTAGTGAGCCATCTTTCTTCCTTACGAACAACACTGGTGCACATTATGGTGAAGCACTAGGTCTAATAAAGCCTTTATCCAGCAAGTCTTTCAGCTGATCCTTCATCTCATTTAGCTCAGCTGGAACCATTCTATAAGGAGGGATAGATATGGGTTGTGTACTTGGTAGCATATCGATAGGAAAATCAATTTCCCGTTCTGGAGGGATACTAGGGAGCTCTTTCGGAAATGCATCTAGAAACTCATTAACTACCGGAACAGACTGAAGAATTGGTGGTTCTGCATCTATATCATGAACTTGAACAAGATGATAAATACAACCCTTGGTAATCATCCTCCTCGCCTTAAGATAGGAAATAAACTTACCTTTCGGCGTTGCTGTATCACCTTTCCATTCCTGAACTGCCTCTAATGGAAAGTGGAATCTAACAATCTTTGTCCAGCACTCAACATTAGCATAACAAGACGCTAACCAGTCCATACCTATAATAACGTCAAAATCGACCATCTCTATCTCTATGAGATCTACCGAGGTCTGACGGTCGATAATTTCTACTGTGCAATCTCTATAGACTCTCCTAGCAACAATAGACTCACCAACTGGTGTAGATACAATAAAGGGTCGATCAAATGACTCTAGTACTATACATAACTTCCCCGCAATAAATGGAGTAACATAAGACAGAGTAGATGTAGGATCTACCAAAGAATAAACACAATTGGAGCAAACAATCAATGTACCTGTCACAACATCTGGTGATGACCCTGAGTCCTGTCGGCCAGTTAATGAATACGTACGGTTCTGTCCACTACCAGAACTAGATGCTCCATCTCTGCCTCCGCCTCTACCTCTACCTCTACGTGCTGAAGTCTGGGGTCCACGCCTTGTAAACTGTGCTGACGAGGAGGAACCTACTGCTGACCTGGTCGACTGACCTATACCATCCTGACCTATGGTAGGGCAGTTACTCCACTCATGCCCCTCCTATCCACAAGAATAACAACATGTGGAACCCTATTTACACTTCCCGAAATACATCCTACCGCAAGTAGCCTAATGCGGTGGGGCTGTCGTAGCCTGGCTTGAACCCCTCTGTTGCTACGAACCTGATGCTCATGAACCCTCACCTGGGCCTGACTCTTCCTGATGATCAAATCTACTACCCTGGAACTGCTGTGGTGGAGGTCTAGGTGGCCTAATAGAATATCGGGGTCTGGGACTACCCTGAAAATCTCCCTATGAACCAGCGGGCCTAGCCCTCTTCTGTCTTTCTCTCTCGACCCTCTCACTCATATACTGTAAATGTCGGCGATCCTTTATACCTTCTGCAAACGCCTGAATTCGCGAGATATCAATATTATCATTTAGTGCAGCGGTAGAACAAGCATCGATATAGTGTAAGTCAAGCCCTCCCACAAATCTACGAACCCTATCATGCATCATATCAAGAAATGTTGGTGCATATCTAGCCAATGAATCAAATCTCATCCCATACTCTCGGACACTCATGCTGCCCTGTCGGAGGTTCAGAAACTGGTCCACCCGGCCATTCCTAATCTATCGAGGCAAATAGTGATCTATGAAAGCTTCTGTAAAGCTATCCCAAGTAGGTAGGGATGCATCTTTTCCCCTAGATCTCTCCCAACTCTCGTACAAAAATACTGCAACATCACGCAATCAAAATGCTGCTAACTCAACTGACTCAGTTCTTGAGGCATGCATGACTCTAAAGATCCTATAAAGCTAATCAATAAAGTGTTGAGGGTCTTCTATGCGATCTGTCCCTGTAAAGTGTGGAGAATTCAAGGCAAGAAATTCAGGAACTCTCGAACTTTCGGGTCCTTCAGAAGGTCCGACAACATCTGGTGCAACTTGTTGGCACTGTGTAGCTACTAACTGTGCTAACATACATACTGCACTCTTGAAATCCTGATCAGATGGAATAGGAGGAACTAGACGTGGTATTGCTGGTGGAGCAAGAAGTCTTGTAGCCCTCGGAGGCTCCTGAGGAGGTGGAGAAGCTATAGGGGCTGAGAAGATGTCTCCCCTTGTGTCTAACAATAGGCTACCTCCACCTGTGGTACCTAGCCGGTACCCTCGCTTGCAATTGTATCTAGCCCCTGGCTAGTTGTGGTCTGTCTAGTGTCAGTCATCTCTATCTACATACAAGTATCAATTATAAGCCAGAAACCTCAACCCTTAAGACACCGCTCTATAGCACGAGGTGAGCAAAAGAAGGATAGTCATTCTAACATTCCCGGTAGCTTCTTGCTTATTAGATGTGGTGCACAACACATTTATAAACAAGACTCTACATGACATGGCTTGCAGACTCCCAAGGATACGACGTTACTCTGATACCAAGTTTGTCACGCCCCAAACTAGAAGGGCACAACTAGCTCCTAATGCCAAAACTCAGGCCCGAGCCAACCCTGATGAACCATTTGCTACTAGCGCATGGCAGCCACACACAATCAAGAAAACAAACAAATATATCTCGGCTTAAAACTAAGCCCTCGGCCGGCAAGGCCCCTGTCTACTGTTCTATAAAAGAAACCACTACTCCCAAGAGATCATATAAATAAATATCCAACTAGCACAGAAGTCCTGATTGGGCCGTCGAGGCCACCATGATATCTATACCAAAACTAAAAGCAGGTATATATCATTACAATACATTAAATAGCTCACAATCTTCAGCAAACCAACAACATAGGCCAGTATGGCCATAACGTAACTATACACCCCACACACTAGTCTGCAAGCCTCTAAGAGTAGTAAAGATTAGCAAAACAGGCCCCAGCCCACCCATAAAGATATATACAACTAAAGGTAACAAACCTCCCAACTCTGGCAGCTCCGAAGGAAAAGGCTAGCCAACCGGATAAAAGTCAATCCTGCTGCTGAGGAGGTCTACTCGGTCATCTGTCAGGACTTGCATGCATGAATGTAGTGCCCCCAAGGCAATGGGGCGTCAGTACAAAATAATGTACAGAGTATGAAAGGCAATAGACTATGAGGAGGTATCCTGATATACTGGAATCATCTGATAAGTAAATCAAGGATAAGATAGGTGTACTGACCTGCTCCTAAATTTAAACTTATCAAAAATAGTAAAACAACAACCTACCCAAGCCCCCATAAGCTCGGCAGGTACAAACAACACACAAGACCACCTACTCAGGCCCCCATAAGCCCGGAAGGTGCCAATAAGCCTATATACCCCTATCGGTAGTCCCCTAGCCCCATAGGCAGTCACATAGTCTTCTTAGGCATTAATATAGCCCCATAGGTAGCACATAGCTCTCTTAGGCATCAATATAGCTTATAGACAACTCATAGCCCTCTTAGGTAACAACATGGCCCTGTAGGAAGCACATAGCCTGCTTAGGCGTCAATATAGCCCTATAGGCAACTCATAGCCCTTCTAGGCATCAACATAGCTCCATAGGCAACTCATAGCCCTTTTAGGCATCCATATAACCCTGTAGGAAGAACATAGACCTTCTAAGCATAGATCACATTCCTGCAGCTAACCACAATAGCCTCAAGGGCAACAATAACAATCCAATCTCTAAAAGCGAGCAATTTAGTTATAAGCAACCCATACGAATAGCCTCTAAGTCGTGTCCAACAAAGGGACGCTACTAATAGAATAAGAATCCTGATAAGGGAGGATTATATCAACTCGAGCAGCCAACAATCAATAATAATGGCTACAAGTGTAACGAGGATAACAACCCAATTACATTGCTCCTAAGCTTGAAGGAAACATGTTGTAAGCAGGGAATAGCCTTTACATACCTTTCGAATGAACGCTCGAAAGACTATAGTTTCTTCACGAAAATTGTTCCTTATGTCCTAAGCTTTGCAAATACTATATATACACAGCTGGTACGCACCTATAAATAGTTCATAATTAATCTTAAATTGGCAGATTTGCCATATTTCCCCTACTTGTCGAAACGTCCGTAGAAATTCATAAAAACAACAATAAAAGGGTCCCGAAATGATTACCTTAGTTAACCAAGTGTAAGCCTTGAAGAAACACCAATAACTACAAATTTATATCTTCAAAAACCAGCTCCAAACGCAACTAATAGAAGGGAAAATTGATTGCCACGTGTCGGGATTACGTTTCTAGGCACGAGGGCAATGTTTAATGGTAGAAATTGTCAAGAACTAACCTTCATCATGCTAGAACTCCATAGGAACTCTCTCTTAAGCTTTTTCTCTGGTTTGGAATAGAAATAGAATGTTTTCATGACTTAAAACGTTAAATAAGCCGACATACCATATTTTTGACCCGACCCGGATTCTGCACCGGCAGTCCCTAGTAAAACCCTCATAACTTTTTGCTCTGATGTCGGTTTGATACGGGGTTTTCATGCGTTCCAAACTAGACTTGTAAGCCTTCGATTTAATGGGTGATAGGCCTTCTAATTCTTTATATATTGGGATAAAACATCCAATTCATTTGACCCAAATTTTAGGCAAATCTTTAAAAAGGAACTTACGATAACTTTCACCAACTTTCATTTTGCCACTTACTTAACTTCAAAACTTGAGATACAACCCTTGAACACTTAAAATATGACATACCACATCATTTTTAATTTATTACTCATCCTCCTTGTCTTTTCACAAAAATACGAGTTAATTTAGACGTTTTGGAAAGTCGGGGTGTTACATTCTTCCCTCCTTAGAAACATTCGTCCTCGAATGAAAAAAAATCTAAGTCACGCGGTTAAGTTTGTTACTATTCAGGAACCTAAAATGCAAAAAGTATAACCTAGGCGTCTCACATGACGACTTAATTTGCTAAGCACTATAGCTCCGTAATAATAATGCGAGCAAATATACAACGACAACAACAATAATAAAAAGCAACAATATAAAAAAAATCAGATAGGTATCTTACCTCACTGCACCAATATACACTGATATGCTATCACCCTTGGATATGAAACAAGTGAGGATATTTGGACCTCATGCTATCCTCAGCTTCCCATGTCACCTTTTTTCTATTCTTGTTTCTCCACAATACTTTAACCGAAGACACCTCTTTGGTCCTCAATTTACGGACATGCCGATCTAATATGGCAACTGGAGTTTCCTCGTAGGACAACTCCTCTGTGATCTGAACATCCTCAATTGGGACAACCCGAGAGGGGTCTCCTACGCACTTCCATAGCATAGATACCTAGAAAACTGGATGAACATATTCTAGCCCCTAAGGCAATTCTAACTCATAAGCCACTCGTCCTACCCTTCGAAGGATCCGGTATGGCCCAATGAATCTTGGACTAAGCTTGCCTTTTTTGCCAAATCTCATAAACCCCTTCATAGGCGAGACTTTTAAGAATACCCAGTCATAGACGCAAAACTCTAAGTCCCTTCGTCGTACATCTGAGTATGACTTCTGTCGGCTTTGAGCTGTTAGCAACCTCTCCCGTATAAGCTTTGACCTGCTATATGTACTAAGTAAGGTCCAATCAACCCTGACTCACCTACCTCGAACCATCCAATGGGGGATCTACATTATCGCCTATACAAAGCCTCATAAGGTGCCATCCCGATGTTGGAATGATAAATATTATTGTATGCGAACTCTATAAGAGGTAAGTGGTCATCCCAACTCCCCTTGAAGTCTAGCGTACATGCCCGTAGCATATCCTCAAATGTCAAAATTGTGCGCTCAGCCTGGCCATCTGTCTGAGGGTAAAAGGATGTACTAGGATTAACCTGTGTCCCCAGTCCTTTCTAGAAGGACTTCCAGAAGTTGGCGGTGAATTATGCTCATCTATCAGAGATGATAGATACTAGGACACCGTGTAGCCTAAAAATCCCCCTAATATATAGCCCTGCATAGTCTTTGGCCGTAAAAGTAGCCCTGACTGGTAAGAAGTGGGCTGATTTTGTTAGTTTATCAACAATTACCCAAATAGAGTCAAACTTGCGATGCAATCGAGTTAACCCTGTAATAAAATCCATATTAATTGCTTCCCAATTCCACAAAGGAATGGCTATCTCCTGAACTAGACCAGTGGGCTTTGGGTGCTCAACCTTCACCTCTTGATAGTTAGGACACTGTCCCACAAACTCAGCAACGTCCTTCTTCATCCTGTGCCACCAATAGATCTCCTTAATTTCATGGTACATCTTCGCCGAACCAGGGTGAATAGAATAACGGGAATGATGTGCCTCTTCCATAATCTGATGCGGAAGCCCTGCAACATTTGGAACACACAAACGACCACTATATCTACGGACTCCATCTCCTGCTATATCAGCTGCTAAAGTTTGTTGATTTTGAGCCTTGGCTCTGAGCTACTCTAAGCTAGTATCCTCTTGTTGCTGTAATTTTACTTCTACAACTAGAGATGATACGGCTGTGTCCTGAATTGTTACCCCGCTATCTGCTGCCTCTAACAATCTGACTCCAAAGCTAGCTAATTGATGAAGCTCTCACGCTAGCCCATGCTTATCAACACCTAAATATGATAAACTACCCATAGATCTTCGACTTAGGGCATCAGCTACCACATTCGCCTTTCATGGATGATATAAAATGTCCACGTCGTAATCTTTCAGTAATTCAAGCCATCGACGTTGTCACAGATTTAACTCTGTTTGTCTAAAGATATATTGAAGGCTTTTATAATCTGTGAAGATGTCAACATGAACGCCATACAAATAGTGTCTCCAGATCTTTAGCGCATGCACAACTGCAGCCAACTCTAAATCGTGGGTCGGATAGTTCTTCTCATGCTTTCTCAACTGCCTAGAAGCATATGCGATAACCTTACTATGTTGCATTATAACACATCCCAACCCAACACTAGAAGCATCCCAATACACAGCATATCCTTCTATACCGTCTCGCAATGCAAGAACTGGTGTTGATATCTACCTGTCCTTCAGCTCCCGGAAACTATGCTCGCAAGCCTTAGTCCACTAGAACTTAGCTGCTTTTTGAGTCAGCTTCGTTAATGGGGATGAAATTGAAGAAAACCCCTCTACAAACATTTTGTAGTACCCGCTAACCCTAAGAAACTTCGAACCTCAGTCGGAGTCATGGGTCTGGGCCAAGTCTTTACGGCCTCAATCTTTTGTGTATCAACCGTAATACCTACATCTGATAAAATATGGCCTAAGAAAGCTACATAGTCTAACTAGAACTCACACTTAGAAAACTTTGCATAAAGTTATCAGTCTCGAAGAACCTAAAGGACTGCTCGTAGATGATTTTCATGCTCATATTTTGAACGTGAATACACCAAAATATCATCAATAAATACAATCACAAACAAGTCTAGATACGGCCTGAATATACTATTCATCTGGTCCATGAACACTGTTGGGGCATTAGTTAATCCAAAATACATTACCAAGAACTCAAACTGTCCATATCTAGTTCTTAAAGCTGTCTTTGGAACGTCTTTCTCCCGAATTCGTATCTGGTGGTACCCTGATCTTAAATCAATCTTTGAGAAATAGTTAGCACCTTGTAACTGATCAAACAAGTCATCTATCCTCGGAAGGGGATACTTATTCTTTGTAGTTGCCTTATTCAGCTGTCGATAATCGATACACATTCTTAGTGAGCCATCTTTCTTCCTTACAAACAACACTGGTGCACATTATGGTGAAGCACTAGGTCTAATAAAGCCTTTATCCAGAAAGTCTTTAAGCTGATCCTCAACTCATTTAGCTCAGCCGGAGCCATTCTATAAGGAGGGATAGATATGTGTTGTGTACTTGGTAGCATATCGATAGCAAAATCAATTTCCCATTCTAGAGGGATACTAGGGAGCTCGTCAAGAAATACATCTAGAAACTCATTAACTATCGGAATAGACTGAACAATTGGTGGTTCTGCATCTATATCATGAACGTGAACAAGATGATAAATACAACCCTAGGTAATCATCCTCCTCACCTTAAGATTGGAAATAAACTTACCTTTCGGTGTTGCTGTATCACCTTTCCATTCCTGAACTGCCTCTACTGGAAAGTGGAATCTAACAATCTTTGTCCAGCACTCAACATTAGCACAACAAGACACTAACCAGTCCATACCCATAATAACATCAAAATCGACCATCTCTAACTCTACGTGATCTAGAGAGGTCTGACGGTTGATAATATCTACCGTGCAACCTCTATAGACTCTCCTGGCAACAGTAGACTCACCAATTGGTGTAGATATAATAAAGGGTCGATCTAATGACTTTGCAACTATACATCACTTCCCCACAATAAATGGAGTAACATAGGACAGAGTAGATGCAGGATGTATCAAAGAATAAACACAATGGAAGCAAACAATCAATGTACCTATCACAACATTTGGTGATGACTCTGAGTCCTGTCGGCCAGTTAATGAATACGTACGGTTCTGTCCACTACCAGAACTAGATGCTTTCTCTCTACCTCTACATGTTGAGTCTGGGGTCCACGCCCTGTAGGCTGTGTTGATGAGGAGGAACCTACTGCTGACCTGATCGACTGACCTATACCACCCTGACCTATGGTAGGGCAGTTTCTCCACTCATGCCCTTCATGTCCACAAGAATAACAACCTATGGAACCCTGTCTACACCTCCCGAAATGCATTTTACCGCAAATATATAGTCTCATTTTAAGAGAGTATATTGAATTCGACTTAACCCTTATTCCCTCCATTTTAATTTATTAGTCTTTGATTTTTTACTAATCACGAAGAAAAATTAGAAAAATATTATTTCTGAAAGTAAAAAACTTATGATTTTATGTTGTGGTACTTGTCATGACCTAAACCACCATGAAAAGCTCAAGCACTACACCCCGGTGGGAGAACCAACTACCCAAGCCAATCCATAAATAGATAAATAACAGTTTCATCGATTAAATCAAGTTTCATAATTAAAAATCGTTATCAGAAAAGGATTGCAGAAATATTTTCCTTGAATTTGAAAGTCGTATAATAAAACATTTACATAGTCTAGAATATGTGATGTAATTCTCGCCACGAATAACGGATAAAAATGTAAAAACTGAAGACAAGAAATAAAGATAGATTGATAGACACAAATAGAGGAAACATAAGGCAGCCAAATGGTATATTAAACCTTAAGACCTCAATCTGTTAATCCTACAAGAAGCACCTAACTCTTACAAAGACCTCGAGGGAAATGAATTCACCTTCAACCCACGTTTCTAAGCAAAAGTCAGTCAAAGCTTGTACCAAGGTCTCAACACTCATTCATGTGTTTCACAATATCAATATTCAAAATAATTTACCCAGAAAGAGGACCCAAACTAGGTATTTATAGTTTTAGGCAATTATTACATAAGAAGCCCAATAGTGGCCCAAAAAGGATAAAGGGCAAGCTAGGTTGTGCTCGCCTAAGGAACTCGGCAAGCCGCCAACTGGTTCGGCGAGGTGACCCCTCATTTGAAGTCTTTTTTCAATTTTGGCAAGCTGGGGTCCTCGCCCAAGCCATTGGGCGTGTGGCCGAATGACTTCTGCTCGCCTAAAGTGGCAGTTTCTTCAACTGCCTTTCCTTCAGTTCCCAAGCGATAATCAAAGTATGGAACCCTTTCTTTGCTATCAAGACAAGCTCAAGGACCTCTAACTTCATGAACAAACCTTGCATTCTCTAAAGGTCTCGAGCTTGACTTCGAGTGAACGACCTTGGTGCAATTCAAATCGCATCATTCTCTCTTCTTGAAAAGAATTTGTCCTCAAATTCGATGGATTATCATCATCAAGAGTTTAAAATGGAGAAAGGTTGCCAACATTGAAGGTGTTGTGAACTTGATACTCCAGAGGATGGTCAATTTTGTATGCATTTTCATTGAGTCTTTCAAGCAATTGAAATGGACCATCACCTCTTGGCATCAACTTTGTCCTCTGATGAGTGGAAAATTGCTCCTTGTGAAAATGC
>JAJOOF010007590.1:0-16874 GCA_029582545.1 Solanum lignicaule | reverse complement strand
AAGTGAGTAATCCATCATGATTGCTAAGAAGAAGCTTCCTGCAAGCTACCCTAAAATCTAGATGTAAACCCTGGGTCTCGGTCAGATACAATAGACACAGGGATCCCATGTAGTCTTACAATCTCATTAATGTACAATTCGGCTAAACGCTCAAGTGAGTAATCCATCATGATTGCTAAGAAGAAGCTTCCTGCAAGCTACCCTAAAATCTAGATGTAAACCCTGGGTCTCGGTCAGATACAATAGACACAGGGATCCCATGTAGTCTTACAATCTCATTAATGTACAATTCGGCTAAACGCTCAAGTGAGTAATCCATCATGATTGCTAAGAAGAAGCTTCCTGCAAGCTACCCTAAAATCTAGATGTAAACCCTGGGTCTCGGTCAGATACAATAGACACAGGGATCCCATGTAGTCTTACAATCTCATTAATGTACAATTCGGCTAAACGCTCAAGTGAGTAATCCATCATGATTGCTAAGAAGAAGCTTCCTGCAAGCTACCCTAAAATCTAGATGTAAACCCTGGGTCTCGGTCAGATACAATAGACACAGGGATCCCATGTAGTCTTACAATCTCATTAATGTACAATTCGGCTAAACGCTCAAGTGAGTAATCCATCATGATTGCTAAGAAGTGAGCACTCTTGGTTAGCCTGTCCACAATCACCCATATTGCATCATGATTTCTTTGGGTGCGAAGAAGTCCAGAAACAAAGTCCATTGTTATTCTCTCCCATTTCCATTTCGGCATCAACAAGGGATGTAGTAAACCAACTAGGACCTGATGTTCTGCCTTTACTTGTTGACAAACCAAACATTTAGAAATGAACTCCGCAATGTCTCTCTTCGTACCATTCCACGAATAATTTTCTTTGATATTCTGGTACATCTTTGTACCCCAAGGATGCATTGCATATGGTGCAGTATGTGCTTCATTTAATATTTCGCTCCACAATTTGTCATCATTAGGGATGCATAACCTGTTTTGATAAAATAAGACATCATCCTCTGTTAATGTATAATCAAGTTTTTCCCCATTTTGCATTTCTCTGGTCAATTTTACAAGTTTCTCATCTAACTTTTGTGCTTCCTTCACCTGTTCAAGTAATATTGGCTTTACTTGCAAATTGGAAATAACTGAACCATTTGAATCAAGTGTAAAACAAACATTCATGGCTGTTAACTCAAGGAGTCGGGGCAAAGGACTCAAAGAAATGGTTGCAAAGGATTTTCAATTTAAGGCATCTGCAACCACATTAGCTTTACCTGGATGATAATCAATCATGCAGTCATAATCTTTGATGAGTTCAGGCCATATATGTTGTCTTAGGTTTAGCTCCTTTTGAGTACCTAAGTACTTTAAGCTCTTGTGATCAGTGAAGATATGACATTTCTCTCCATATAAATAATGCTGCCACATTTTCAGAGCAAACATTATAGCAGCAAGTTCCAAATCATGAGTATGATAATTCAATTCATGCGGTTTTAATTTCCAAGAGGCATAAGAAATAACCTTCCCTTGTTGCATCAAAATGTATCCTAGACCATTGTGTGAAGCATCACAGTATACTACATACTCTTTCCCTTCAATTGGTAGAGTAAGTATAGGTGCTTGAGTCAACAAGGATTTGAGAGTTTCAAAGCTCTCTTGGCATTTGTCATCTCAAATAAACTTTACTTCCTTCAGCAAGAGCTTAGTCAAAGGGGAGGCAATAATGGAAAACCCTTTCACAAATCTTCTGTAGTACCTTGCTAAGCCCAATAAACTTCTTACCCCAGTTTTTTTGAGGTCTCCATTCAAGAACTGCTTGTATCTTACTAGGGTCAACCTTCACGCCCTCGGTTGATACAACATGTCTCAGTAAAGCCACTTTATCAAGCCAAAATTCACACTTGGAAAGTTTAGCATAATGTTCTTTCTCCTTCAAAATTTGCAAAATAATCCGGAGGTGTTTATCATGGTCTTTACTACTTCTGGAAATATTAAAATATCATCTATAAAAACAACCACAAACTGATCAAGATAAGACTTGAATACTCGATTCATTAGATCCATGAATACCGTAGTAGTATTTGTCAATCCGAATGGCATCACCAAAAATTCATAATGACCATACCGAGTTCTAAAACAAATTTTATGAATATCTTTTTCTCTAACCCGCAGTTGGTGATATCCAGACCTTAAATCAATCTTTGAGAATACTTTAGTACCCTTCAGTTGGTTAAACAAATCATCGATCCTTGGTAGTGGATATTTATTCTTGGTTGTTATTTTGTTCAATTGTCTATAGTCAATACAAAGCCTAAGAGTGCCATCTTTCTTCTTCACGAATAAAATAAGGGCTCCCCAAGGAGAAGCACTAGGTCAAATAAAACTTGTTAACCAGGCTTTGTGATAGATAATATTTGGGACTTAAAACAATTTCCATAGTAAGAACACTCTGTTAGACCTTTTTATGCTTGAAAAAATCCAAAAACAATTGTCAGAATTTCGAAATATAAATTTACTTCAAGATATTTGTGGACCTCCAAACACTTTTCCACGTTAGAGATATTATAGATTCATCTTTTTGAGGGATGGATGTATTTTTTTCAACCCTTAATCAGAGTTCTAGAGCCCTAAGAATGTAGAAATTCCTAGTTGGAAGCATTTTCCATTTCAATAAGTCCTACATATCATGAGGGTTAAAATAACAAATGAGTACAAAATAATAAATATATAAACAAGAAAAGTGAGACGTGATTATCAAACAAGAATTCAAGAAACAGAAAGAAAAGAGGAAATTAAACCATGAGAAAATTGAATTCCAAAATTGAGAAAAAAAAGACTTTTTCAATACAGAACACCACTAAAACATCTTGTGGCACAACAGTAATATTCAATGTAGTCATACCAGCAGACGCTCCCGCAGTTCCTTCTCCACTACTGGATGGATAAAATTTACTTAGACTTGTAACAAGGTCATCTGTTAAAAAGGACCTTGCTTGGGAAACCTGAGAGGGTGTTATCTCTAGTGCATCCACGTATCGAGGTTGATAGGACTCTGGTGGCAAGGATGTGCCACTAGGTTTATGAGGTACATGCTTTAAAACAACAGCATAAATACATGCCGGACCATCAACTATTAAAACCTTCCTAATGAAGTCTTAAGGTGGCACCAAGAACATCTTGGTTCTATTTTCTAAGTTTTGCAACCCCAACATGGTCTCTTCAATTCAGGTACCTCAAAATATTGTGTATGAGGCAAAATATTTATCAGTATCTGGCAAGAAAAACACAATGCTGAACCCGACAACAACATCTTAATAGTGTTTAGTCGACTTGTCTAACCCCGTTCCGTCTAAGTTGTTGACTACATCAGGGCTACAAAAAAAGAAAAAAATAAGCACTTGAATGTAGTTGACAAAATCCATACAAAATATATAACTTATATAAGAATTAGAAATATTGTCCGAATTCGAAGAAAGATCAAAGATGCATATATTCTATGCTAACAACTTCTCTTGACACAATTTTGGAATTAGTTCATAAGAAATTTTGTCAAGTCATACTTCCATCTCAGATTCTATACTTTCTCCGATGAGAACACAAAAAGCACGACACACATATGTTCCATTCTTGGCGATAATGCCACACCATATATAGTCATGGAAAGAATGGTGATCTCCAAGAGAAATTCTTGCATCACTTTTATTTACTTGATTGACTATAATATAGGACCTGAAGGGACATTGCTTCCAAATGAATCCAAACCTTATTTTTCATCAAACGCAGGACCTCGATCACTTGTTCTTGTATGAGGGTAAGAACTATCATTTACCCCTATCAATCCTTGATCTTTTAGCTTTCCATTTAAGTTGGCTAGAATCACTAGTAACTGGTCTTTAAATAACAGGGTGAAACGTTCCTTGCATACTCAAAGGTCTAGCTGGGATGTTAGGACCATAAGATATCAAACGTTTAGATACATTTGAGGCCAACATAGGGTGCCTCATCCAGCACAAATAACTATGTTGGCCTCAAATGTATCAGAACATTTTCCATCTTATGGTCCTGACATCCCAGCTAGACCATTGAGTATGTAAGGTAGGTTTCACCCTGTTATTTCAGGACCAATGACTATTGATTCTAGCAAACTTAAATGGGAAGCTAAAAGATCGAGGATTGATGGGGCAAATGATAGTTCTTATCCTCATAAACGAACAAGTGGTCGAGGTCTTGTGTTGGATGAACAATATGGTTTGGGTTCATTCGGAAGAAATGATCCTTCAGGTCCTGTTTTAGTTAATAAAGAAAATAACGCTGATGCAAGAATTTCTCTTAGACATCACCATTCTATCCATGACTATATTTGGCGTGGCATTATAGCCAAGAATGGAACATGTGTGTGTTGTGCTTTCTGTGTTCCTATCGGGGAAATTATAGAATCTGAGATGTAACTATGATTTGACATAATTTTTTATGAAACTCCTTCCTAAATAGTGTCAAGAAAATCTGTTAGCACAATATATGCCATGTTTGATCTTTCTTTGGATTAGCACATTATGTAAAATTCTTATATAAGTTAACTATTTTGTGTGTATTTTGTCAACTAGTTTAAAGTGATGACATTTTTCTTTTTGCAGCCCTCATGTAGTCAACTGCTCAGCCAAAACAGGGTTAGAATTATGAATAAGTTTAATTAATCATATCATATCATATTATATCATATCTATATCTATATCTATCTATCTATATTACCTTAAAAGCATGAACTCCGAACTTAAATGTTAAATTACTATAGTATCCCTAACTTAGGTTGTGACTTTTTGATGAGTTGTGACTTTTCCAATAAGTTGTGTCTTATTCCAAAGGGTTGTAATTTTTCGATGAGTTGTGACTTTCCAAATAGTTGTGACTTTTTCAATAAGTTAAGACTTTTACAAAGGTTTGTGATTTCTCGATGACTTGTGACTTTCCAAATAGTTGTCACTTTTTTAATAATTTATGACTTTTTCAAAGGGTTGTGACTTCTTGGAAAGGTCATGAATTTTTAGATAAGACACAAAAAACACTTCTTCATACCACCATTTGCTGACTATAAATAGAGGAATTTCCTCTCATTTTTCAACCTCAATTTTTTAAATCTTCTACTCTTCTTCTTCTTGCATTTTAAAATTTGTGTGTTTTATTATTGTTGAGTGAATTCGAAGTTTAGCGGAATATGATGTACCGCTATTCAGATGAAGTAAATCGTTCTATTCTAAGAGGTTATATTCTACAACCTCGAGTACTTAGGGAAAATAATTTTTATTCTATAATAATTTTCTTTTTTCTAAATATATACAATAATATGTAATGTTCCAATATATGAAGTTAGCATGATGTAGTATAAATTTAATTTTCATTAACTGTTTCTCTTGTGTTGTAGATATATGCTTCTGAATATCTTTTTCAAAAATTTAGAGAATTTTCACGCTTTGTTTGTTTATGCTCAAGACAAAAGAATGACTTTATTTATCAATGCTACTTATGCGATTCAGATTGTCATGATGTTTGCTTCAAAATAGTTTACTGTATATACATTGCCCTTTTGTTTTACTTATTTACTGTTTCTTAATATTTTAGTATTTTAGACAAATAAAAGTTCATATGACTTGTCATAAAACCAGCTGATGTTTGTATTAGTTTAATTTTTATTATTTAATTAATAGCTAATTTTTATGAGATAAATATTCTCATTCATGAAAATATATATTTATATTTGGGTAGGTATTTGTATTTAAATTAAAAGTATTATATATGTCACGAATGTATTATCAAGTTAACAAGATCTTCTAACTTCAAAAATCTTCTAACTTCAAAAAACTCACAACAAATGTAAAAATAAGTGAATATACATGAATCATTTAAAATTTATCATTTACAAGATAATTTTTATATTCAGTAATATGAAATAAACGTTTAGATTTGGTCCCAACACTAAATTAAAATTTAATAACTATAAAAAAAAATAGGAACATTAATTAGAAGTCCTATTTATTTATGTAAGTACAAAATTTATTAGAAATTCAGCTACTACACATTAATTCTTTAATTATAACATTATAAATTCTCTTAGTTATTACTAACTAGCAGCTTTAGTGCAATGTATATCATTGGTGCCTAATTACTCAATGGTCATTTAATGACCAAAGGCATTATGGCATATTGCTTTGTGAACTTTGCACTGAACATTGACAATGGTCATATAGTAACATCTGTACGTTAGTTCATTTGTTGCCCTTCACCATTACATCTCCATTATTCCTTGCAACCTATGTAACACCTAGGCCATTTATCTTTTCTATTTACTACACCATTATCTTCCTATCAATTGGTAGGAAGACTTCCTCAACTATAAATAGTGGTAGTCTTCATTTGTTAAATACACAAGAAAATATATAATGCATAAAGTTTGTCAAAAGGAGAGTTCTTATTAGTTGAAGGGAGGTGTTTATTTTGGGGAGCTTTGGACTCAACTATTGTCCAGAGTTGTTGAGTTATATTTTGTGATTAGATTGTTGTATCCTGGGGGGACAAGTCATGAAGGACTACTGCTGGGCCGGTAAATATGTTTTAGTGAGCTTGAATCTCCTTAAAGAGAGCGAGTTATCCGCTCCTCAGCCAGCAGAGATTTTTATTTCTTCATTTTATTTTTCAACTAGGTAAATTACCCGTGCTTTGCCCGAGATGGAACTATTTTACTAAGCTTACATATGTTCATTCGGTAATATTCGTATTTTCGATACATACACTACATTGTCAAGAACACTTTATCTTAAGGTAAAGCATTCTTCTGAAATCTTAAAGTGCAATATTTTTTTATATTTTTGTTTTTGTTATACAAAAATTATGAGTCATAGAGAGATTTTAAGTATAAGAAAGAAGTCTAAGAAAAACTCCATGGAAATATTTGGGCAGAATTAAAGAAATTTTCTAAATTCCAAGAAGTTATAAAGAACAACATCATACATTAAAGAAGAGACCAAAAAGCCTCGAACAACAACACTCCCAAGTAAAGTGGAACATCACATCCATACAAGAACATAATTAACTAAATTCAAATGGAGGACCTTCGACTCCTTTCTTATAAACCTCCATCAATCTCTTTTTTATTATAGTATGTTGTATTATGTATATGTTAAAAATGACCATAAAGTTGTGAGTATCATAAATGTTTTTCCTCATTGTCTCAGAATAGTCATTACTATTGCCAGAATTGAGAAGTGAAGAAATAGGGGAAAAACTTTTACTTGGAAAGTCCTGGAAGGAACTGATAATAAACCAAGTTTTTTTTATAACCTTTTTTTCGAGTGTTTGTATATGTGTTTTTCTTCATTATCTGCTGGAAAAAATTCAGTAATTTTCATCAATAGAGACGATAATATGTATACCTCAATCCATACAAAATGTTTGTATCTAAGAAAAAACAATCAAAATAATATACTAACTGTGGCAAACAAGAGAGCAATTTGTTTAGTTCTTTTAACAAACATCATCATTGGTTCCATATTAGTAATCACATATTTATTGTTGTATGCTATCAAATATAACACAATCCACAAGCAATTTTCCCAAAAAGTATATGAAGAAACCTGTAAAAAGGGACAAAAGAGAAGATAAATTTTCAATCATCATCACTGTAATTTTTAACAGATTTCAAAAAAAAAGTTACCAAAATAGCAAAAAGAAATTGCAAGGGATACATGAATCACTATGACTTACGGTAAAAGATTAAGCTTCATAAAATAGGAGGAAGAAAGATTTGAGAATTGGAACACACTTCATAAGAAGCTTAATAAATGTATATGTATTTGACTGTCTTATTGCAAAAAAAATCTACAAATAATAGTGGCAGAAATAAAAGATTTGTTTACTAAAGAACCAAATGTAATGAATTCAACTATTTCAAAAGCGTTATGAGTTGTGGGAGGAGAGGTGCAGGAGTAGTAATGTCGCATTGCAATTAAAATCAATTTTCATTGTTTATATGAAGAAACCTATAGAAAGGGACAAAAGAGAAGATCAATTTTCAATCATCCTTGCTGAAATTTTTTAACAGAGGTAAAAGAAAGTCACCAAGAGAGACAAAAAGAATTGACATTGTTACATGAATCACTATGACTTATAGTAAAGATTAAACTCCATGAAATTAGAGGTAGAAAACTTTGAAGAATGAAACAAACTTCATAAGAAGCTTAATTAATGAATTTGAATTTTACTACCCTATAAGGGTTAAAAAAACCTACAAATAATAGTGACATGAAATCCCTCTATTTATAGACAACAAATGGTAGTGTGAACAAATTTTTATTATGCCTTGTCGAAAGGGTCACAACTCATTGGAAAAGTTACAACTCTTCGGAAATGTCACAACGTTTCATAAAAGTCATATTTTTTCATAAAAGTTGCAACTCTTCATAAAAGTCACTACTTTTCATAAAAGTTACAACTTTTCAGAAAAGTCGTAACTTTTCATAAAAGTCACTACTTTTCATTAAAGTCACAACTTTTCATGAAAGGGAAATGCTAGTTTTGTAAATAAATAAATTAAAAGGGAATTCTTGTTTGTGGTGGTGCCACGCAGGCGGGCCTAGGGTTCTCTTTTATATATATATATATATATGATATATGATATGATATGATATATGATATATGATATGATTACTGCAAACGGTTTTCAAACTCTTTTACATTCTTAGTTATAATATTATGAATTGCATTGTTATTACATTAATTATTTCTATCCATCATCTTTCCTTATATTAAATTTTGACCAATAATTTTTCATATTATTATACCACCCCAATATATGTGATAACACATTTTTGTTATTTTTCCTTTGACAAATCATGCTTGGTTGAATTAATTGAAAAATTGTTTACAAGTATATGAAGTATATCTTTGTTGGATGTAAGATGAACAAGTTATTATATATAAGATTTCACTGATAGAATATATTCTTTAATTTTAATTTTTAGTTTTTCCGGTTAAAAAAAAGGAAACCTTTCTGAGTTAACTATGGACAGTCAGATAACTATCTGTATATAAAATACAAATTAATATATAGTAAATAGTTCTAAAATATAAAATGTAGTTGTTCTCTCCATATATTCATATGACATCTAAACAATTTAACATGGAATACAAGTGCAAAGCACATCTGGTTAGAGTTACAAGAAAAATACACAACAAATATCGTCTATAAGGTAATTTTAGTGAGGTATGAATAATTACATGATTGAACCTCATCAAATTGAAATAAATATATACATTATTGCATTTAACTAATAAAATTTTTCATTCACCATCTTCATAGGTTCGCGTGAAAAAGAAATATATATGACGATCCATATTGAACATTCACAGAATAATCTACAATATTATTGTTGGGTTTTAAAGGTGTGAACAGGAAATGAAGGGTTGTGTCTCTCCTGAAGGGTTGTGACCTTTATGAAAGGATGTGTCCTTTCTAAAGGGTTGTGCCTTTTCCAAGTTGTTGCGACCTTTCTGAAAGGTTGTCTTCTTTTCAAAGAGTTGTGACCTTTACCCTTTGTTGGCTATAAATACAGAGGCTTTCTCTCATTTTTTCTGCACTGAATTCTTCCCTTCTCTTGCATACATTTCCTACAAAACAAAATCAGTCGTGTCTGTGCGTGTGATTCGTTGCGTCATTTTGAGTTCGTTGAAATTATTAAAGTTTTAGGTACCGCTACTTCTTTAATGGTTAATCTATTTTATCTTGGGAGGAATTAATTTGCAACCTTGGGTACTTGAGGGGATTAAATTTCTTAAGGACAGACAGTGGGTTCTGTGGACTCGGATAGTTCTTTGTTTTTCTTTTCATCTTTTATTATTTCTGGTTTGCTAATCTGAATACAAGAGATAATAAGCTGAAGAAATATATTATTGATGGTAATTTCTATGGTAAGGAGATTACTTTTATTTTCTGTGTTCTTTTTGTTGAAAAAAAAAGATTATTTTTATTTTCTTCCAAAGTGCATTCAAACATTGCACCCCTTCACTTTTCTTTTCAATGAGAAAAGTTATTTTGTGCATAAATGCTAAGATGAGCACTTAAGTAAATGAAACTATGTTGTCTCCTAACAATATTTGAACTTGAGTTTAGTTTCTCGTTGAAATTCAATATCTTCTAAGGAAAATTGGAATATGATGAAAACTGGGAAAGAATGAAAAAATTAGCAAGAAAAGTGCCTTGCATGGAATCATTGCTGACAGATAGAATATGATTCAATGGGAGTAAAAATCAGGTTCTATCTTTATTTCCCTTAAAAAAAAATTCTATCCTTTATAAGTTATGAAATTTATTTCATAAATGTTAGGATAGATGGTCATTATGTGATGATCTAACAATATATCTTTATAATATATATTCTGTTTAGAGGAGGAAAAAAAACTTTTGTAGTTTTCTACTCCATATGAAATTTGATTGTGTCTAACTTTTGGAGACTAAAATCTTCTGATTTTTTATTCCTTTGATTTGAAGAATATATGAACTTCACAAACAAATCAGATTGTGCATTGGTGTGAAGAATATAGAAACTTCACCAACTTGTTAAACACTCTGTTTGAATGAATATTCTGACTTGAAGAGTTCAAAATCTTTGTCAGGAATATTAAGGCTAAATGATTTGAAAAAGATAAAATTTTCATTATTAGCTAGAAACAGTGTTGTATTTGATGTTTTTGGAGGTTAAAACCTTTTTGGTTTACTACTCTGTCTGAATGTAAAACTGATTCGAAAAATATAAAAACTTCATCGTTAAACTAGAAACAAGTTTTATAAAGATTGAATCTTTATTGTTAGTATTCTAAATACTAAGTGGTCTGTCTAGTTGTGACAGAAATGGAAAAAACACTAGTAACATAAAATTAGAGATTTTTGTGTCTGCATTGAGTGTTTCTATGGATTAAATCTCAAAAAGAAGGCGTCGTGTTGCCAACGTGTATTTTGATGGTATACAATTTGAAAACATGGAACAAAATATGTGGAAAATAATTTCAAATACTTAAAAAAAAATTATTTAGAACATGTTTAAAATGTGGGGTGTTCTTTACTTGCGATAAAGACAAAATTAGACTTACTATCTAATTTAAATTTGAAAGTACAAAATATGAAATTTAATGACATTCTTGTATTATGTTAGACCCACAAAATTCTTGGAGTATATTTGATATTGCGGTCGTTGAGTCTCTCTTTACTAGTATATGATATGACTAGTACAAAACCACAACATTATATTACTCGTTCAAAAGAATTGTATTCTTTGATGAAAATGTGTCACTTAAAATATTGTGATTTTTCGTGAAAAGATATGTCTATTTGTATAGACATGAACATTGGTGAAAAGTGATATGTTATGTTTGTGTTGTAAAACAAACATTTGAGTCATATTGACCTTATTGGACCGAAGAGACTATGGTCATGGGTAATTCTATAACAAATTGAATGTTATGGAAAGGTCCTTCTGAAAAAGACATATGACAAGGTGTTGACTCTAAAACAATGTATGTATTTGAGAAAGTTATAAAAAGTAAAGAACAAAATATTTGTGGGAAAAGGTTACCTCATAGAAGGTCTTTTCAAACTTAGTATTTCTGTTTGTTCTTACTTGCTCGAATCAAATTGTTTGTGACATAAATGCTTGGGACATGTTAGTTACAAAACCTTGCAAAAACTGATCAACTTAGAAGTTTTGCCTAACTTCTAGTGCAAAAAATCAAAATGTCAAGTATGTGTTGTTGAAAGGAATTTTAATACCTTAGAATTGATTTACACTGACATTTGTGATATGAAGTCAACACCATCTCGTGGTGGGAAAAAGTGTTTCATAAATTTTATTGACAATTGCACTAGATATTGTTATGTTTATTTGTTGAATGGTAAGGATGAAGCAATAGAAACATATAGGCAATATAAAACTGAAGTTGAAAATCAGTTGGATAAAAGATTGTCATGATTAGAAGTGGTAGATGTGGATAATATGAATCTTCTTTTGCAGAAATATATTTGGAAAATGGAATCATCCATCAAATTACTCCAGATTCTCACCTCAATCTAATGAAATTGTTGATAGGAAAAAACCGAACTTCGAAGAAAATGTTGAATGTCCTATTTATAAGTTCAGGTTTGCAACAAAATTTGTGGGGGGTGCTGTCATTATAGTAAAAGAAAACAACAAAAAGGTTGTCTGTTCAGAAAGAGAGAAACAAGAAGTTTTGTTTGTTAATAAAAGGAGTAACAAATAAAAAAAAACTTTTGTTTGTTAAGAAAGGGAGTTGTGTTTGTTCAGGCTTTGTTATATCCTGACAGAGAATTGCTTGTCCTCCCTTAAAGTATATACGAGCAATAACTCTTGAAAGATAGTGATCTAACAATTTCCAATACAGTTTATTCCATATGAGAAATAGAAATGAGGGAACTATTCCCAAAAGGGTCAGAATAGGACCTAAGACTGCGGATTGTATGTTCATTGGATATGCTACAAATAGTAAAGTATGTCGATTTATGTTTCATAATTCTGAACTATCAGATAGTCAAGTGAAGGGTCTAAACGACCTTGGAAAGAACCAAAGGAGACTGTACTTAATAAAGAGATTCAGAGGCATATTAAATATCAATGGACAAATTACTTCATTCGAATATGATTTTGTAACATTTCTTCTTGAAAATGAGTTTGATATATTCTAAAAGTTATGCCCTTTGTGGACTCATTCTCTTTGAAAAAAAGGCTGTCAATAGTAAGATAGATCCAATCTTTAGAAACCATACTTGAGAGTTGGTTGATCTTCCTCTAGAAAATATACTTTTGGGTTCAAAGTGGATCTACAAAAGGAAAAGAAATTTGATGAAACTATTAACAAATACAAAGCAATACTTGTTGTCATAGGCTTTAGACAATAAGAAAGCCTTGTTTGACACATAATAGCCACTAACTAGGATTACATCAATTCAGATGTTAATTGCGCTAGTTGTGGTATATGGCCTTCAAATTCGTCAAAATGGATGTCAAAACATTTTTTTTGGATGGAAAATTGGAGGAAAAAATTTACATGGAACAACCCGTATGGTTCTGGTAAAGAAAAGAAAGTCTATAAACTTGTTAAGTGTAACACTCCGCAAAATTCTAGGTTAAACTAGAGCCTAAACGTGAGGAGAAACATCTTGAATTTGAGTTATAGGGGTCAAGGCCAAGAGGCAAGTGAACAAGGTCCCATCTTGGAGAGGCTACTGCCTCAACCCTCCACGGGCAGCAACATGTGCCGTGGTCCACTTCACGAGCCGTGAAGGGGCCCGTGCAGATGACTCCGACTCATAAGCCTAAAGCCCCCAAACACCAAGCCACTGTCCCAATCTTCACGAGAGGGACCACGAGTCATGGTCCTCACCACGGCTCATGAAGATGGGCGTGACAACTTGACGGGGGCCTTTAGTGAGGGTCAAATAAGTCAGTTCCTTTTTAAGTCCAATTAAGTGAGTGGTGTTTTGGGTAGTTTAAGGGGTCATTTATATATTGTTTTAAGTCATTTTTCACCCATTCAAAAATCATAAACTCAAACACCCAAATATTTCCCCAAAACCCAATCCCCTCAAATATTTCCCCAAAACCCAATTCCCTCAAATATTTCTCTCTCTAGAGTTCCTCCATTGAAGAACACCAAGAACTTGAAGATTAGGGTCCAAGCTCCAAGGTTTTCACTCCAATTTCGTGATAAAGCTTCAATTAAGATATGGGGACCTTCATTCATGGAATTTCTTTCTCCATGAATCCCTTCAACCTCTATTTTCAAAAATTGAGATATTGTTCAAAAACTAGGGTTTTGATTCTAGCCATGGATTATTCCTAAAAATGATTTTATTATGTTATTTGCATTATACTATGGATGAATTGATGTTTAATGGTGATTTTTATTGTAAATTTCCCCATAAACCCATGTGCTACCCCATGACCCCAATTTCATGTATTATGATGGGTTTGTTGATGCAAGATGAAGACTATGAATTGTATCTATGTTAACCTAGTTATTGAATCTTGTTTATTCATTCTTAAAGTAGTATTTCTAAAGTATGATTGTGAGACTTGGTTCATGACCCTTAAAGGGGTAAATTGTGTAGGTTTGTTCATGAATGATGGGAGTTGTATGTGAACTTGTAGTTCACTTGAAAGGTAAAGATCTTATCACCATTGTGTAAATTGAGGTGTTATGGAAAGGTCAATTCTCCCCTTACCCTTTACACATATTCATGTATGACTTGTCTAAGATGACGATAACATTGTTGTTGGATTGTAAGGCTATTTCTCATGATAACACTATGAATGTAATGTGAAAGTTCTACTCACATATTAATGTTGATTCTAAGGTCGAAAGTACATTCTCACCTTTAATGAATCTATGAGCTATTATGATGAATTGTATTGAATGAAGTTTAGAATACTCCTTCACACATGTAAATACCATTTAAGACTAATTATGTATAATTTGGGGAATAATGCTTAGAACCGAGTGGATATGGACAATGAGGTAAATGCCCTTCCACTAATGCAATAGGTTGGGTCATCTAAGTGAACTCATGAGATGGAAGCCCCTCCGCTAATGCAATAGGACAGGTTTCTAGAAGCAATCTCCCTACCCCATAACTATGTGCCAACATAGAACCTTAGCTAGTGGATCCACCTTATAGCTATATAGTTAGTTCTACCTTAGGCAAGTAGCACGCCTTCTTGCGGTGTGGGGTTATATGACACCGGATTCCATGTAGCTCACATGGTCTATGTCGGTTATGGCAATCTTTCCCTATGTAATGAAGATAATGAATAAGACATGAACTATATTATGACTTCTTGGTGAGTTTGCTTAGTAGGAGTGGGGGTATGAGACTTCACTTCGACATTGCACAAGTATACTTGGTGGGTTGTTATGAGATGGTTATTTTATGTTATGTTATGATGAAATATGAAGGTATGCATGTATGTTGAATGGATAGTTGATATGAATGAATTTCCTTATGTTCAAGTAATGTACATGACTAGTTCCTTGTTGATGACTATTGATTTTAATGATATCTAAGGGTGACTTGTATGACCAAGGTAGCTTCAAAGGAGTACTTGGTATGGTTGGTATTATGGTATGCCAACCATACATTTCACAAGGGTTCCTTAGGGGTTGCTAAGGTGTTGATGTTACCATGTTGTGGATCTAAATGTGATTTTTACTTGTCCTTGGCATTGAAAATGTATATTGGTTTCAAAACTTGTAAAATGCATTCATTTCAAATTAAGTATCGTTTTTTTATCATGTTTTAAGGATTTTGTGCATGTTTCCATACTTAGTACATATTATGTGCTAACCCCTTCTTCCTTCGACATCTTAATGAGTGTAGGTTCCGGCTAGGTGACTTTCACTCTCTCCTTTGAAGAAGACTTGGGTTGCTCTCTCCAAGTGTGGTGAGTCCTCAAGTTCGAGGACGAAATTTCCTGCTTCTTAGTTTCAATCTTGTACTTCTCCTTTGAGACATTTATTTATGTAAAGGGCTAAGTCCCAAAACATTCATATTCCTATGTTTAGATGGTGTAATGAGATAAGTCTAGTTTTCCTACTACTTTCTTTTATAAAAGTGAAGTTGAACTTCAATTGTAAGTTTTAAATTTTTCTGCATTATTTTCTATATCTTATGTAATGATGATACGTTAAGGGCTTGTATGAGACCCCTTCGGGGTCAAGTACGTCGTGTTATATCTAGGGGTTAGCCTTGGGTCGTGACATTAAGTCACTCTGTGGACTAAAAATAAGCACCCAAATAATGACATGCGAAGTTTGACCAAACTATGTTGGCAAATAAATTCAAGATTAATGAATGTGATAAATGTATTTTCATTAAAGACACTCCAAATCACAAGGTCATTGTTTGTTTTTATGTTGATGACATGTTAATCATTAAAAGAGACATTTTTGACATAAATGCTACGAAGCATATGCTAGAAAGTAACTTCGATATGAAAGACATTGAAGTTACTAATGTGATTGAAAAAGTACTTGACAAGTTCAATTATTTGGATTTCAATATTGTGATGACTCCAATAAATGTGAGTTTTGTACTTCAAAAGAATGAAGGAAAAAGTGACTCACAATTGGATTATGCTAGAGTATTGAGAAGTATGATATATATCATGAAGTGTACACGATCAAATATAGCATATGCTATCAGTTAACTAAGTCAGTTCACAAGTAATCTCAATCAAACTCATTGGATGACAATGAATAGAGTTTTGGAGTATTTAAAACATACTTAAAACTATTGTTTTGCATTATAACTAATATTCAACTGTATTGGAGAATATAGTGATACAAATTGAATCACCAGGTCAAACGAAGTAAAATTCATGAGTGGATATGTATTTACTCTTTGTGGAGAAGCAATCTCTGGGAATTATTCCAAACAGAAATGTATCACTCACTCTACTATGAAATTTGAGCTTCTCACTCTAGATAAGGCCGGTTAAGAAGTTGAATGACTCCGAAATTTCTTGAATGATTTTTGGCTCAAATCTTTTGCTCCAGTATGCATACACTGTGAGAGTTAAGTTGCAATAGGTAGGGCATGGAGCATGATGTATAATGGAAAGTCTCTTCATATATGACGTACACATAATATCATTAGAGAACTACTCTCTAGTGGAATTTTTATAATTGACTAAGTAAAGTCAAAGGATAATGTGTCAGATCCACTTACAGAAGGCCTAACTAGAGAGGGAGTTGATAGATTATCAAAGGGAATGGTACTATGGCTGAGGACAAGTCATTGTGCAGGTAACTCTACCTAGAAGA
>JAJOOF010007589.1:0-28545 GCA_029582545.1 Solanum lignicaule | reverse complement strand
GCAGCGAATTTGGTTAAGAATTTTTTAAAAAAAGTTTTTTTCTGAATTTAATATTCTTTTATGTACATGAGATGTATATCCACAGTAGTGAAGCATTGTTTTGTGTACATGAGATGTATATTCTTTGTTTTGTCAGAAGCCCTTTTGGTTAATTTTTTTTTTGATGTGTTGTTTTAGTTTTTTTAAAGAAAAAAAAGCAGCGATTTTTAATTTTTTTTAAAATTTTTTTTTCTTTTACAAAATCGCTGCCACAGAAGCGATTTTTAATAAAAAATAATTTTTATTTTATTTTTTTTACAAAATCGCTGCTGTGGCAGCGATTTTTAATAAAAAAGAATAAAAATTTTTTTTAGACGAAATCGCTGCTAGGGCAGCGATTTTGCCCTTTTGGCTAAAATAAAAAGTGATGTGCCCTTTTGGAATTTTTGACCATTTTTTTTTGCCCTTTAGGCTCCGGACTCTTATTTATATTGTCGAATGTTGATTAATTTTAAAAATCCTTACATTTGGACATAAACTCATCTTATGTCTATTTACATTTTTCAATTCACTAAAATATACGAGGAATCTTAAGTAATGTTTAAAGTTTTTGTATTCTTTAATCTTTTTAGTATTCATAGAAGGAAGAAAAGAAAATGTTTTAATTTCTGTTTTATATTTTCTAATTCAGTTGAATATAAGAGGGAATCTTAAAACAATATTTATAATAGGTCGATTAAAATATGTACGAAGAAATCAAGATTTGGGTCCATAGTTGTTCTTAGTTTTTAGTTATCGCTTTTATAGAAGATTATTGTGGTACGAATAATATATTCTTACAAGAACGTTGTTAATCAAAAGTTTAGTTTTTTTTGTCTTAATATTCTTAAGTTATTTTAAGTACTTTTATTATTATTTCCGGTATCAGCTTCTAACCAATTTTTATTTATCTTTGAAATAGGTGAACTAATACTAGGGATGGACATGGTATGATATGGTACGGTATTAAAAAAATTGATTTGGTAATCTTGCCGTTTTAAAAATACTATATCATTACAATATCAAATTACTAATTCGGTACAGTTCAAAACCATTAAGTTCGATTTTGATTTTTACAGTATGATAAATCAATAGCTATAATTTGTTCGACTATGACTTAGATAAACTCATATGATAGAAAATTATCATTTTGCCTTTTTCAAAAAAAAAAATCTCAATTATACCATACTTGAAGAAAATGACAATTGAAATAAGTTATTCTTCGTAAATTTGATGTTAAAACTCATGTCTCACAAGTTGATGTAGTGAGAAGTATACACAAACGTATTCCTAGCAGATCACAATTCTAACTTATTAGAGTCTAATAAATTATAAATTAATATTGGCGATTTGTTGTAAGGAAGGAACAAATTTGATTTTCATAGCTCTTTGGATATCTTTTTTATACGAAGTGATAATCAAGTTCAACATGCTTCATACGAGCATGTAACATGGGATGGACCGCTAAATAATTAATTTTTGTATTATTATTATTTATATATTTTCTAATATTATACTAAGATGTGTATATAAATTATATATGATTTCAATATTTTTTTTATAAATATCGAATATCAAAATTTTAAAAATATATATCAAATATTATAATATTGAAATTGAAGCATTACAATTTTTAATTTCAATGTGGTATTTGGTAACTGTCATATCATGCTAATGTCTAACTGATGTGACATATCTAAAAGAAGGTATCATGGTGCATTCTATTTGCAGACACAAAGTATACATTGATGAGATATGGACAAAATTAGCTATTTTTAAAGTATAAAAGGTTTAGATTGAACGTGACTAAAATAGAGTACCACATGTAAGTGCAATAATTTTACTTACGAGATAAATATGAAAGTAAGAATCGATGCACAAGTTCTCTAAAAAAAAAAAGTTTTATGAATTTTATGTCAATAAACAAATAAATTAGAAATTGACAATGATGTAATACATTATATCAGAGTGGGATAAATGAAAAGAGGCTCGTATCTAGCCAATGTCTTGTATGATAGTATAAGAGAACTCCACTAAAGGTAAGTTTCATAAAGTGATTAATAGACCAACTATGTTGTATCGAAATGAAGTAATAATCAATCAAGAGCTCGCACATTCAGAAGATAAAAATAGTGTAAATAAGGATATTCAGATGAAACTATGGACATACAAAGAAAGATATGCTTAGAAACGAATAAACACAATATAAGAGTGGCCTCAATGATAGACAAAATGACAGAGACGGGACTAAGATGTAATTAGTTTAGAATTTTAATGGAGAAAAAAGTCAGACAAATCAATTGAGAATCCAGTTAGCCGCAAGACTTTTTTCTTTTTACATTATAGGTCTCTAATTAGGAATTATTTTAATAAGTAATATTAAATTAAAATTATTTTTAAAATGAAAAATTATTAACTAAATACTTATACCATAAAATAGACGATGATGAATTTTATCATTACAATAAAGGACCAAGTCCTTGCCAATTTATTGTTCTTAATGAGCAATAAAAGATGGATTTTTATTTTTAAAAATGTAAATATATTATGATTTTAAAAAAAGATCAGCAGACATCAAAATTCAAATATGAGCGCGTTGTGTGCCTTAGGCTTCTCCTAAGTCCTAAACAACACCTAACTCTGCTGGGCGCTGGCTACATTATTCAATTGTCGGGGTGGGGTGTCAAATGGGTGGATTGAGTTAAAATTGGAGATATTAAAATGAGTTGAAATAGAAATCGAATTGGGTCATGACCTGCTCAAGTTTACTTTAGGTTCAAACGGGCTAAAAATCGAATTGGATCATGACCTGCCAATTTGACCTGCTTTATCTAAATAATTTTAACATCTTGTTATTTAACTTTTATAACCACAATCTGAATTTCAACTCAAGAAAATAAAATTAAAAAGAGTTACAAATGGATAAATAAACCGTAAAATATATAAAATAGATATCATCAATGCAAATAAAGAGTATTAACACATGTTGAAATTAAATTGGGTTCAATTGAAGATTCTTTTAAAATGGGTTAAGGATTGAATAAATTGAGATTGAATTCAATTCAAATTATCTTGAGCCCAACCCATAAAATAGCGGGTTGGACGGATTATCTATATTTGGGCTCATTTTGACATTCTTACTCAATTGTATCAATGATGTTCAAAGTGTGATACCATATTGAGTAGTATTTTATTTATATATACGATATAATTTTTCGACGAAGGATATTCACCTAATCACTCTTGATATGTTGTAGCTTTGCCTCTACCATCCTCTCTAGATCTACTCGTGAAATTACACGAAATATATCATTATTATTGTTGTTATATCTTAAAGCAATGTTTAAAATTTTAGTATTCTACTTCATCTTTTTAATATTCTTAGAAAGAAGAAAATAAATGACTTCTAATTCTGTTTACATTTTCTTATTTATTACTTGAGTATAAGAGGAAATCTTAAAGCAATGTTTAAATTTTAGTTATCTTAAAACTTATTCGATGGACGATGTGTATAAGGAGAATAATCTATAGTAGACAATCATAATTTAAGTATACAATCATAATTACAAATATTATAGGTTAAGTATCATGCAGTAATAACAGAAATTTATTGAAACAAATACACAAGATTCATCATTATAAATTCACATAGTGATCTTATCATCTTAATTTGTTAATTATTTAGTACGGATTCACATTAATCTATTAATTTTTATTCAAATTATATATATATATATATATATATATATATATACACTAAGGAATTTAGTATTACTATTTATCGAGTGATAATTTGAGATTGCACGTTGTGAAAATTGAAAACCAACAAACTTCAAAGTCCAAATTTGCTTTAATTGAACGTATTCTAGTGTATCATGTAACTCTTGAAGCACTAATTGCCACAATTATAAGACGTAAAAATTAATATAACACGTTTTAGAGCGATTTAATTTCTTTATAATTATTTGTGATGTTTTCATTAATTTTTTTCTTTTTAAATTTACTTTGAATATCCTTGTAATTAAGTCGAGGATATTTTGAAAACAATTTCTTTACCTTACCTCTATAAATTAGAAATAAGATGATCTTTGTAAAATATATGGCCAACATAATTAAATTGAGTTTAATAAATAAATAGGCTAATAGAAGAAAGTTGACTAGAATTTAGGAACTAAATTTTAAGATAATAAAGTAATTTTCCACTTTGATGAAAGGTGAAGAATTAAGTGATTAATTCATTAATAGAAGGTGTCTATATACGATAAAGTGATTGAAAAACATGATATGAATTGACCAACACAACACATGTTAACACACATGATCCTTACCACGCATATCTAACACGTGTCGCATATGCAATAGAAGAATTGCATAGATGATACATGTTAAACATGATACATAAAAGGTGTTGTTTTAATTTTGACACGAAAAATCACAATTTTTTTCTGACACATATTAGTTCTGCGTTTTCTTTTGCACAATCAACCTCTAATTATAAATAGCTAATTATGACTTAATTGTTAGACATCAAAAAAAAAAATCTTAATAATATACATTTGCATTATGTATAATTGGAGTCTAAGTTAGTCTTAAGAGACTAGTTTCCTCTTAGGTTCAATTCACAAGTATTGTCACCCAGCGGCATGAAAAAGAGTATATAGTACAAAGAAGAGAAATCATTTTTTCTTAAAGTTTAATTACTTTCGCTGAAAATAATTCAAGAAAATATCAGTCTCAAATTCTAGATTAAAGTAAAGTTATATGAAATTGTGTGAAAATTATTACATTTAACGATCCGAAAATCATGTTTAATTAGATATATTTTTAATTAGATTGTTTATGTTTTTTATTTTATAATTGAGAAATTTTTTACAGTGCTAACACTTTACCTTCTCAAATTTTACATGTGACATGTAAGATTATAGCAAGTAGATTATTATTGATATTGTATAATTAAAAATAAGATCTCATTACTCATACAATAAATATTAATTTTCATCGACGTATGACAATTATTGTACACACTCACATGATTAGAGCTGTCAAAATGGGCTGTCCCAATCCAATCCAACCCTAACGGGCTGGAGAGTTAAATGAGTTAGAACGGGTTGTTCTTTTTAATTAAAGGGCCTATAAAATAGCAGCCCAGCCCAACCCTAAGCGGTCACGGGTTGGCCCTTCAACCAAAAAATGGACAATATTGGTCTCTTAGAAAGAGTATCGAATATTGATGTCTAATGAACACACATCAATACATACAAAAATTCATCCATGAATTACACATACTTCAGTGAATACTTACAAATCAAAAACATAATAGTCAAGATACAACATTCATAAGATTCATAAAATATTGTAACACCCCGAAATTTTTTTGAGCTAAGACTCAAACCATTCTTCGTTGTGAGTAGGATTTTACCGAGGAATTTAAATTTTCATAAGTGTTAAGGTCACTAGATGTAGCACCTTGGGTTCCAAAAAGAACAAAAGAGAATTCATTCAAGTCATTTGTAAGTTCTTTTAAGTTTTGGGTCAACTACAAACGATCATAACTTTCGGTACAAGATGAGTTAGGTAGCCCATAAGATATCAAATGAAAGACCTTGGAATCTTCTTTCCAATACCATCGAGTTTGCTAAGTTTTGAGTTCGGATGAGTGAGATATTCCCGTTTGAAATCAGCATGTCCAGTTAAGGAAAGTTACCCGAAATTATGAAGGATATTTTGGTCTTTTCCTTACCCCTTCAGCTTAAAATGTTTTTAGTAAGGTTTTAGGGGTCTAAATTGATTTGTGTCAGTTTTCATAATCCTAAATCACGCTTAGAATTTTGAGAGGAGTTCAAGAGGAGAAAATAGTGGAGGTTCAAGGCGTTCGTCAAGGTTTTTGAGAATTTTTGAGGAATTTCGTCATAGGTTTGATCCCTAAGATGTATGTAAGTTTTCATAGTGTTGGGTTCGTTCATCCGCACGTCAATCATAAGTTTCACTTTCAAATTCATCCATGAGATTGAGTATATTGAGGTTCTTGATGAAATTTTTGATGTGTTGTTCTTCATACTTGAATTACAATGTTTGGTTGAGTTCTTGAGGCGATGATCTTGTTAATGAGCTTTGTTCTTGGGGTTTTTTTAGTAGATTTTCATGTAATTAAGTTGGGTAAACGAATCTAAGAGGGTTTGGAAGAAACCATTCGATTCTAGGCGATTTAGTGTCAGAAAACGAGAAACAAAATTTGTCAATTTTTTCTAGGCAGGGGGCTGGCGCGCCAAAAAGTTTGTTCTGTAGTTTAGGGGTTGGCGCCCCGCGCCACTCAGTGCGCCAGGGCCACCTACCCCGTCTTTTTTCCATCGTTCATCCTGTCTGAGTTCTTTTAAAGTGTACATTCACACCCTCCCAAATTTAACTATTCTAAATCACATTTAATCATCACAAGATCCTATACATCATGAATCATAACTCTTGAATTCATAATTCAAATTCAAGAAAGAGTTAAGAGTAGAGTTCAAGAAAGTCTTTGAGTTAAGTTGTGAATCCATTGAGATCAACTATCGATTTGAGCTAAGTTTTTAGGAAGTAAGTATGAGAATGAGAAGATTTGTACCCATGAGTTCTATATTTTCATTGAGACCCTTGAGTCGAGTTGTTCATGTCCATAATTTCGTATGAACTCCATAAATTGAGTATCTTTGAGAGAAGTAGTATCGTTGAGTTCTAAGTTATTGAGCAATGAGATCCTAACCCTTTTTGAAACTATATTTTATAATTATGGATTACCATATGTTATACATAAAGGTCCTTGAGTTGAGTTGGTCATGCCCATAATTCTGCATGAACACTATGAGTCGAGCAATCTTGAGATGAGTAGTATCATTGAATCTTTAAGTTCTGGAGTTGTTGAGTTTTAGAGTATTGGGTTCTATTTATGGTTGATGAAAACGTTGAATTGAGTCGTTCACGTCCATAATTCGGCATGAACCCTATTTTGAGAAGTCTTGTACAATTATTTATAATTTGTTTTAAGACTTGAATAAATGAGGATAAGGATGAGGAGAGTTGAGCTTCATCTTTTTTAAATGAATATATGAGAACTAAGTATTCCCAAGAGTAAATGTTATTACATTTAAGAGGAAGGAAACTACGATTTTCAAATGAGTTCATGAGGAGTTTTAAGCACTATCTATTTTTAAGAGAACCCTTTTGAGTAATAATCTCAAATTTTGAGGATGACAAAATGTTTTTAAACATATGAGCATGAATTATATTTTGAGAGTAGTATTGAGCACCGATACGGGGGAGAGTTCAGACAACTCACAACTCCCATAAACCGTGTATGTTAACATGGGTAAATGATCATACTTTTTAGATGAATCATTATTGCTTATTAACATAGCTTAGTATATCCACTTAGTTGAGGATGTCTTATACTCCGGCAAGGTATATAACAGTTCTGGCAGCGTGGGCGAGACGTTGTATCATCACATAGCTCATAGTGATGATTCTCGGTTAGAGAATCTCCCAAATAAGAGTTATTATTGTATTTTTACATACAATTGAGTTATTATTGTATTCTTACATACAATTGAATTATTATGGTATTTTTACATGCAATTGAGTTTTTATCTACTATTTTAAAGGCTTTCCATATATTGCATCTTTTATTGTTGCTTTATTCTTGAGTATCTTGAGTTGGGTGTCTTAAGTTGAGTATCTTGAGTTGAGTATCTTGAGTCGAGTATCTTCGATTTGAGTATCTTACCTTTGAATTAAGTATCTTATCCTTGAGTTGAGTTGAGTTGAGTATCCTTGAGGGGAGTTTGAGTTAAGTTAAGTGAGTTTGAGAGGAGGTAAGTATGTTTCTTTTTTATCAATTCAAACTTATGTATATGCATTAGAGTTCCTCTTACATACTCGTACATTCCATGTACAGACGTCATTTGACCTGTATCGTTTCATAATGCACATATAGATATTTAGGATCATCAATACGAATTTCGTTGAGGTCATGTGGTATTCCAGTCAGTTTTGGTGAGCCTTGTTATATTTCGGAGGACTTCACATTTACTTTACAGTTAGTAGTTTTGAGATGTCGTGGATCGTGTCCCCATATCCTTCTGTTATAGTAGAGGCTTCATAGATAGACAGAGTTGAGGAGTTTTTCTGTAGTTACTTTATTTTGAGTATTGTACAGACTTTTTAAAAGGTTGAGTATTTGAGTTCAATGAAATTTAATTCGGTTTTAAGCTTATGTATGCTTGAGTTAGTCTTCCGTTTGTAGCCAGCCAGGATGAGGGTTTGCTTGAGAACCAATAATGGTTCTCGAGTACCAGCCACGTCCAGGGTGTAGTCTCGGATCGTGACATATATTTAGCCCAAAAGTATAACGAAGGGTATATTTAAACTATTTTCAATAGTACAAGGGTATAGTTGGTCATTTTCTTAATCAAAGAAATATAATATTTTGACTTTAATTTTTTATCTATATTTTTTCAATGATTTTTGTGCTCCATGGACTATTTTATCGATTATTTGTGAAAACGAAAAAATTATTAGAAGAAATTACTTAAATCCAAATTAGTCCCTTAAATTTGAAGAAAAAACTTAAAATCATCACTTAAATATATGATAGAATGCTTATAATCCTTATACAAGAACATCGTTAGTATCAACATAATCCCTTAAGTTTAAATGTAAACTTGAGTTTTGGATTATTATTTTTAATAATCTTCAATACAAATGATGATCTTTTAGGAGGATTGTAATCATTTTATCATAAATTTAAATTAAGATTTTACATTTTTCTTCAAACTTAATGAATTAGTTTGGATATAAGTAATTATTGTTATTAACTAATTAACAGTGTGTTAAATCAATGGTTTGAACAATATGAATAGAAAGACTATTAGTATTCCATCTTATATTTAAGGGACAATTTTGAATTTATGTTTAAAATAGACTATTTTGCGTTTTTTAAATAATAGATGATATTAACAATGTATTGAATAGGAAGACTACTAAGTGTTCTCCTATGTATTAAAAAAACTATTTTGAGTTTATATCCAAATTGAAGGGACTATTTTGGACTTCTTCTAATAAATGTTATGAAAATATATTTGTGCTTCCCTTTCCCTACAATTTACATCACTTAACCAAATACAAATATCAAAATTTTACAACAAAATAATAATAAAAGGAATAAAGGCCTTGGGCTAGACTGGACCATTTCAAAGTGGACTGGACTACTCTTAAGATCTAGGGGCTTAAAGGTTGGATCTTGAGTGAATGCAACCCAAATTTATTCAGTTCAATGTCAAATTGTGTCTCTGTGTCCGATCGTTATTGGAGTTTGAGGTACTGCTATTATGATATAAGTATTTTGTTATGTGTGAGCCTGCATCGAAGAAGTACTTCCGGAGTGAGTAAGGTAGACTCAATTGATCTTTTCTAGGATTTCCATTGATAGATTAGAGGGTCCTCGCGCCCTACATAACCTTCTATCTAAATCCATATTTTTAGTAAGCTGAAGTTGTATCATGTTATATCTAATCACCTTTTGTGATATTTCTTCAACCTACCTCTACTTCTCCTAAACTTACCAAAGTAAATCTCTCACACCTCTGCACCGAGAGACTCACACATCTCTTCTTCACATGTTTGAACAACCTTAGCCTCACCTCTTCATCTTGTCCTCTGTCGAGGCCACAACAGGGGGAAAAAAAAAAAAGACCTTGATAAGGTAGGACCAAGTAAAAGTGGGCTGGATTTTATTCCTAAGATCAAGGGGCTTAAGGTTGGACCTTGACTTTAAAACTTTATAAGGAAAGCCCAAAGACAAAAAAGAGTCACTATCACTTCACTAAATTGGAGGTTTCAACTTCATTGGATTGGACCACCTTATCTAGATTAATTCCAAGTTGACAACCCAACTAAATCCTTCAACTCTTTCTTCATTTCTAATCAAATCACTATAAATAAAATATTTTTGAAACTCTCTTTATTACTCAATTGTCTTTTTGTCCCTTTCTGATGTAATAAATGTTGGTCAAAGCCCTTCTTTTCAAGTAATCCTTGACTTAAATTAGACTAACAACCCCCCACCCCACGCCCACACCAAAGAAAGCCAATTCACTCAACTTTTACAAGTACAAGTATGTTAACATTGCTTAACCCTGAATTTTCTCAGTTTGAAGTTGAAGCACTTTCACTACATTAAAAATGATTATTAGTAAAAATTAATTAATAATAATAGCTTAATTGTCGTTAAAAATATATTTTTAGCGGTAATTAACACTCTTTGTATATGTCCCTAGAGCCTTTAGCAACATTAGTTCTAATAGCACTTAACTAATGTCGATAAATACTTTAACACTCCTTATTAGTGTTTATATTTATTGCCGCTAAAAGTTATTTTTGTTGTAGTGTTTGTTGACGTGTGTCTGATTTGATAAGGGTACTTTTGAAAAAACTTAAAATATTTTTATTTATTATACTCTAATTTAATTAATGCACATTTTGCTGAAATTATAGGATCCGTTTAGCTATGACATCTAGTCATAGATAGAACAGATTTCATAATTTTGAAAAATTAAATTAAAATAGAACAAAAGAAATATTTTTTAATGATTTTTCCAAAAATTCCCTTGCTAAAGTGGGCACGTCTTCATTGATGTATCTGTTTCAGCAGGGATATTTTTGGGAAAATTTTTAAAAATTGTTTCTTTTGTTCTATTTTCATTGATGTCGATGAAGACGTGCCCACTTCAGCTTCTACTCTCTCTTATATATAATTAAAAAAAAATAACAAAATTATATATATAAGAGAAAACAAAAGATCTTAACTAAGTATTATACATCAATAAAGTAAGATTTCATACTATTAGATCATTTATAACCAGTTAGAAAGCTGAAAACAAAGTAAATGACTTATTATAACAAGTTGAAAATATATAATTTAAATTAGTTTTTATACTAGTGTATATATTTAGCGGGAGATAGAAAATACTTTGTAAATGTTCAAAAGCCTATATCAATATCAAATTTAATGATAATTAAATAATATTGATAAAAAAATTAACTCTATTTGTTAATATGCATGTTTAATTTATTACCACTAAAAATATTTTTAATACAGTGACAAGCGTTCGACCGAACTCAACAAAGTTTACTCAACTATGCATTTATATAAATGGAAATCTTCATTCTAAAAACTTTTAGAATCTATAAAATTGAAAGTTTAGCTCTATTTTGATATTCATAGTCCATAAAATCTAGGAATTTACACATAATAACTTTTGAGAATAAGTAAATTTTGTGCTTTTCACTTCCACTTACCTTGTGAAGAGAGTTTGAAAGTGAAAATCAAATATTTTTTGTACTTGAAGTTTCTAGTTTAATAGGCAAATAAAGTAAAAAAAATTGAAGACCAAATATTATTTTAATTCTTTTTATGGTTTTATTAGTGGAAAATTAGTACATGTAATTACGTCTTTTAACAGACCTTTTATAAAGTTCACGCGCCCACTACTACGCAGCTTTCTATGATGTGAGTGGAAGTATTTAGCTAAGATTATAGAAATGCGGCTAACGAGGAACAACAATTTCCCCACTCTCGCTTTGTGTGCGTCCATTCTCCTACTTCGATATGCGATTTCATCTCGTGAAATTGATAATTTTAAATTCACACAAAATTTTGAAAATTTAGATTTGAAAATTTTATATTTTTTAAATATAAAATTTAACTCACAAATTTATATTTTATCAAAAATTATTATTTTATATATAATTTTTTTGTGAAAATAATAAATGAGTGATAAAATATTTACGAAATATGAGCATGATGATATAGCTATTAATGATGTTAACCATGTTAGATTTTGTTAGAGAGTAATACATTACAACTCATGTTCAATTTTTACCTTTTTTATTGAACAAAAGTTTTATCAATAAAATGTTAGAACTTTTTAAGAATAGCTTTGTGATATGTATTATATTTTTGTTATGATTTTTGCGTATTTGGTAAGATTATATTTTAAAAGGCTGGGATAATTTTGATAGTTTTCATTTGTGAAATTTTTATTATGAGCAAAAATAAATTCAAATTATGTATCCAGATAATACTTCAACTTCATCTCATAGGATTTCATACCAGGATTTAATTTTACATGACCAAACATAATTAAAGACTTGATACTAAACATCAATTAACAAGGATAGTGTGATGAAATAGTTATGTCAATTATTATTTTCTTAATAGGTATGTTAAATCCAAATATAGCAAGTAAAAATTAATAGAGGAAGCATTTTATTTGTTTTAAATTGACTCTGTTCATTTTTACTTGTTTATTTTGGATTTTGCACATTTGTTAAAAAACAATAATTAATAGTATCAGGTATTACAAATTGAAAAACAATTTTAAAAATACGAAAAAGGGCTAAATATATCCCTGTACTATTGGAAATGGTTTAAATATACCCCTCATTATACTTTTGGGCTAAATATATCCCTCTCGTTATACTTTGGCACATATATACCCTTATGACTAACTAAGTGACGCGTGGAGGGCTAGGATTTAAAGAACCCATCTAATTTTAAACTATATATGGTGCTAAGCTAACCCGTCCCACCCGATCAATGTTACCCGACTCTAATTACACTTCAAACATAAAATGGAAAGGGTCAAATATATCCATGTACTATTGGAAATGACTTAAATATACCCTTTGTTATACTTTTGGGTTAAATATATCCTTTCCGTTATACTTTTGAGCTAAATATACCTCTCTCATTATACATATACCATTATAACTAACAAAGTGACACTTGGAGGGCCAGGAGTAAAAGAACTCATCTAATTTTAAACTATATCAAGTGCTAAGCTTATCCCGCCCCGCCCGATCAATATTACCCGACACAAAATACACTTCAAACGTGGAAACATCTGCTTTGCGCAAAGATTTTTGCTTCACCATTACCAAGCTTCTTGCTCTTGGAAGCTTGAGACACGTCAATATTGCTCAATGAATTCTCCTGTAACATTTCAATTTTTGCTATTCTTTTTCGCTTAGCGGGTTGTTCATAGCTTGTTTTCCATCTTGCCGAATAGGAGAATCAGAGGGAATAAAATTGAACAACCCGCTAAGCGAAAAAGAATAGCAAAAATTGAAATGTTACAAGAGAATTCATTGAGCAATATTGACATGTCTCAAGCTTCCAAGAGCAAGAAGCTTGATAATGGTGAAGCAAAAATCTCTGCGCAAAGCAGAGGTTTCCACATTTGAAGTGTATTTGGGTCGGGTAATATTGATCGGGCGGGGTAGGTTAAGCTTAGCAGTTGATATAGTTTAAAATTAGATGAGTTCTTTTAATCATGGCTCTCCAAGTGTCACTTTGTTAGTTATAAGGATATATGTGTAACGGGAGGGGTATATTTAGGTCAAAAATATAACAAAAAGGGTATATTTAATCCAAAAGTATAACGAATGGTATATTTTAACCCTTTTCTGTTAAAAATAATATAGTATAAAAATAAAATAGCAATTGTATTTCACGAACACAAGTGGCGCGTGGGTGAGACATTTTGATTACTAGTCACGTCACGTGCACCTCCTGTAGTTTTCTGTTTCACCTCGTCTCTATCGATCTTTACTCCCCATGTGATCGGTCCACAATTTGACACTAAAATTCACTTTAATAACGGAAATGCCACCTAATCCAAACACAAAATGTCAGCTGAAAAAGAGATGGTGGAGCCTACACTAGATAATTTTACAATAGATTTTTTTTACTTACAAGAGGACAATATTTCCCTAATTAGTCAAAATAAGAGGAAAATAATACTCCCTTTGTTCCAATTTATGTGACACATTTCAAATATTGAGATTCAAACATGTTTATTTTTAATCGTAAATTTTTCCTATATTTTTTTAAATATTTTGTATTATCAATTATTGAGACTTATAGTACTTTTTGTATAGTTTATAAATATATAAATTTCATTTTAAAAAATTTGAAAATTTCATGAGCAAATTCTCGATCAAACTTTAACTGTTTGAGTCTCGAAAAGCGAAATGTGTCACATAAATTGAAACAGAGGGAGTAGTTTGGTTTTGCACAAATAGGTCCTATTGTACTTGAGTTGTTTTTATAAATATCTAATAATACTACTAGACAGTTTCTATGGAACGTAGGTGTAAAAATGTTTCTTTGGATAAGGTGGAAAATGACCCTTGAGTGTAAAATTAGAAGGGAGTTTGACGATAAGAATATAGAAAGGTAATTTATGACATTGGGGAATTATGCCTTTTCTCTTGCATGGTACTATGACTATCATCGGTAAGTTGCATCGAATCAATATCCGGACTAAATAAACTATTAAAGCAACTAAGTCAACGATTATTCGCTATGGATCTATTAGACAGTTCCTATGTGGCGTAAGCGTGAAATGTTTCTTTGGATATGGTAGAAAATGGCCCTCGAGTGTAAAATCAGAAGGGAGCTTGTCTGCAAGATACACCATCGAATTTGGGCAAAAGTTAGTCTTAATGCTTCAACAATGACGAATGAAAGGTCGTCGCACAAAAAATAGAAGTTACTAGTGGATAATAAGTTGATCTTGCCCAATCGCTTCACATTGATAAGAAGGTTTGACACTTCTATGTTAGTTCCTCATCACCTGAAACTATAATACATTTTTAAGGGTTGAGTTGTTTGCCTAATATAATGGTACGTGAGACAGTTCACTCCATTTCCAGCATGAGGCGTTAGAGCATTAAGAGGACCTTATTATAAGAAATATTAAAAATAATACAAGACATGCACACCCCTACCATATGAATCCTAGTAAAACATATGGTAATTATGGTCTATTGGCAGCTGGATTAGTAATTGATGAAGTCATGATCTGGCCACGTTCATGGAGGGAATTATTTGAGATAGCATAATAGAAAACATTTACACTACCTTATCATCATTTCATCAAATCAATATGTCTTAATTAGTTGTTGAATATGATAAGAACCAAAAAAAATATGAAAGGATCAACATGTGGTATGCAAGCTACAGATAGTGTTCAATGGGACCAAAAGTTAGAAAATGATTGGGTGGTCCAATGTCATGAAGCTAACGTACGAAACTAATTGATAAAATCACTTGAAAACTTTTTGTGTAAAACATCTTCTGTCCACAATCACACAATTACTAAGGGTAAAAATGAGTCTCAAGTCAAAAGGATAAATTTTTTCTTTTAAAAAATAAAAATTGTACATCAAAAAAAAATTAATCAAAAGGGTAAAATCGCTTCTGACGGAGCGATTTTCTTCTGATAAAAATTGATGCCGTTAAAAGAAATAAAAATATCTGTCTTAACAACGATTTTCTCAAAAAAAAATTCTTTTTCTCTTTAAAATCGCTGCTAAAGCAGCGTTTTTATATTAAAAAAAATTAAAAGTAAAATCGCTGCTATAGCTGAGATTTGTTTTAAGAAATTAATTCTTTTTTTACATAAATCGCTGCCCTGGTAGCGATTATCATTTTAATAAAAATTTGAAGTTTAATTGCTGCCATTCAAGTGAGTTAAAAAGTAAAAAATTAATTTAATATTTTATAAATTAAAAAATAAAATATATCTGTAAGTATACTGCATTTATATTATAATAAATAATTGATTTGACCTATAGCTACAATTTAACTTTAAAATTTTTTTTGATCAAAATCGATGCATTTGCAGAGATTTATTTAAATTTTTACTTTTTTTTTTGAGAAAATTGCTGCTATAGAAGCGATTTTAAAGGAAAAAAGAATATTTTTTTGAACGATTTTTATTTCTTTTAATCGAACGGCGTCAATTTTTGTCAGAAGTTTGCCCTTTTGGTTAATTTTTTTTTTGATGTGTCGTTTTTATTTTTTGAATGAAAAAAGTTACCCTTTTGACTCCAGACTCGGATAAAAATAAGGGAGAAACCTTTCTTCTTTTTTTTCACATTGAACCCCGATAAAATTGGGTTCACACGAAAAGTCTCATATTTGAGGTAAAATGTTCACTAACTAACAAATGTGACTTCATTTTCAGGTGGACTCAAATCTAAAACCTCTGGTTAAGAATTCAGGAGTACTAATCAGTCCACCACAATTCTTCTTGAGGGAGAAAGTTTTTTGTCACGCTGTGGGTTATAGCTCAATTCTTTTTCCTTTTTGTTTTTTTGTTTTTGTCTCAATCCTAGAACATTTATTTTTATTACATTTAATAGGGAAATGAGAGGTTTAATGATTTTTACCACTACTAATCCTATAATGTACTCTCTATCCTAATTACTTGTCTACTTTTGAATCGATACACCTATTAAGAAAATAATTATTGATATAGTAAGTTTATCATTTTTACCACTATTAATTATGAAGTGAATGGATTAAAAATTTAAGATTTTTAAGAAATTCTATCTTTTAAAAAGTAATTAATTGAAGGTATAATAGGAAAAAATATTTTGTCTTTTCTTGATTTGTCAAAATAGACAAGTAATTGACAACTATAAAAGAAAAAGTGGACAAGTAATTAGGGACAGAGGGAGTATCAACTTAAACAATATCACAAGCTCAAAGGCTTTAGCATATACTCCCTCCGTCCCATTTTATATGTTATTACTTTTTATAAATAACTGAACCACAATACTTGTCATTTTATAAAATTTATGCATAAATTACCATATTTTGTCTATTATACCCTTGATAGAGTAGTTAATTAATCTTGAAAATGTATTCATCATTTATTATAAAATTGAATTAAGAAAACATCAAATAAGGGTAGAAGAATAAAATTACAGCATTTCTTAATGTAAGTGCAAAGTAAAAAGATGACATATAAATTTGGACGAATGGAGTAGGTTTTTTGGTTAGGCTTATGGAGTTAGAAGCAACCAAGAAACAATTAGGCAGTATAGTGTAGAGGATCAAGTAGTATTTATTTAAATAATCTTCTTAAAAATAAAAAATAAACTATTATTGTTTGTTGCTTGAAGGCTCGATAATGTCTATTTCACCTCTTCTTTCTATTTTCATTTGAATTGATTAATTTCTTTCTTTACGCCAACATTTAATTCATCAATTATTGTATTTATGATTTTCCAGTTTAGTTTGCATTTTTCAGATAGCCAGAATCCGACGTTGATTTAGATATGCTACTCACTTGCAATTAACTTTGTGATGTAATAGCATAACAACTTTTTTGCACTATTAATGTATGTTAAACTAAACTTGAAAAATTGATTATGATATATAATAAAACGGTAAACTAACTTAAATGAAATTGCTTCTTTCTTAATCAGAGATTTAAAATTCAAGTCTCGAATATAGATAAAGAGCTTTTCCCCCAAATGGGACTTGCCATGTTTCCAAGGCTATGTGCGGGTTCGGAGAAGGGCCGAATACGAAGGGCTTATTTCTCTTTATTTCATATCACTCTGCAGCCACAGTCCGCACACACGCACAACCCTTTTCTGGTCAGGACCCACTCTTTTTTCTCTCGTTCTCTTCAATTTTTCTGCGCCTTCACAGTTGGCCACTATCGTCCATGGCTTACTATTACACTCTGTATTGTACTGATGAAAGCAAAATATCATAGCTCCACAGCAGTCAATTTTAGGGCTTAATGGACTTAGACACCAGACCCCATCACCGCACAGCAGCCGTTACAAGCAATAGTACAACTAGTGAGCTCTTTATTTGCTTTACTTCTCGTCTTTCTTCTTCTTCTTCATCTTCTTCCATGAAATTCTCTAAATCAATTCTTAGTCCTGGCCGTGCACGTGATGGGCCTCTTTCTCTTCCCACTTCTCTCAGCCGGAGACTTAGAGCAAATGGGAGCTTAAAAGGCGGTCAAGCTTCTCCTATGTTTCCGGCCACCGGGAAGAAACGCGGGTCGGGTTTTGAAAACCCGGAACCTACTTCTCCGAAGGTTACTTGTATTGGTCAGGTTCGAGTGAAGACGAAGAAGAAGGTGAAACAGACAAGGAGTTTGTCGAAGAGAAGAAGTGGAAGCGGTGAGGTGAGTTTCAGAAAAATAGAGCAAGTCACTGAGGCATTTAATCAAACAGATGATAGGCTATTGTTAAGGAATCAGAGATACTCACAAGGGAACTCGAGTGTGCATTATCAGCAACAAGAATGCGTTTCTCATAGAAATCAAAGATGGGTTCATCTTCCATTGACGATATGTGAGGCTTTGAGGGCTTTTGGTGCTGAGTTTAGCTGTTTGTTCCCTTGCCGTTCGTCGTGTTTTTCGACGAACGAAAGGGAAAAGGAGGAGAAAGGAGGGGAGAATAATGAGCATAGATCGTGTGGGGCGGTTTTTGCTAGATGGTTAGTAGCAGTACAAGATGGGGAAGGAGGGAAAAGGAGGGATATTGAGTTGGTGGTAGCGAGTGGTGAAGAGGAAAGAACAGAGGAGGAGGAGGCAAGGCGTAGTATAATGAGGAGTTCAAGAAGACATGTCTTTGAAGATATTGAATTTAAGGATGAGATTGTTGAAATGGAAAATGGAAGAGAGAATGAAGAGAAAGGTAGAGTGAGTATTTGTATTCCGCCGAAAAATGCTCTGCTTCTTATGAGATGCAGATCCGATCCTTTGAAAATGGCTGACCTTACTAATAGATTCAGGGAGTCGCCTGTTTTGAAAAATGAACATTATGATGAGGAAGACGAAGAAGAAGATGCTGTAGAATTGGAAAAATTCGGAGAAATCAAGCGTATGGAAATTGTAGATTGTCAGAAATGTGAACCAAGTAATGAAGTTGAAGCAACGGAGAAATTGTGCAAATTGCCAGGTGAAGCTAGGCTTTCAGTAGATCTCAATGAAATGGAAGAGAATCCGGAGGAAACTGAGGTCATGGAAATAGAGGAAGAAAGAAAGCATGAAACTTGTGAATTAGCCGCAGAAATGGAGGAAGAAGATGGCCAAATAGAGTGTTTTGTAGCCGAAGACGAGGAGTATCTTGAACAATCAGTCCAATTGGTTAATCATATGGAAGATAATGAAGAAATTGGAAATAACCATGTTGAGGAAGAAGGAGAAAAACGGACTATTTCGCCCCGTTTATCGTTATCAGAAAGCTCAAATAGACGAAGTATCAAAATTGAAGACGAAGAACTAGAACTAGTAACCGAAGAAGCTGCATTGGAAGAAGAAGAAGAACGATTCAAGTCAACCGTAATGAGAGAAATCGAAGAAATTCTCATGCAGGGTAACATAGAAATCGAAGAACCGGTTCATAATGATGAACAAATCGAAGAAGAAGAACCGGTGCATAATGATGAACAAATCGAAGAAGAGAAGCAAACTGAACAACAACCCAAAGAGCCTGAAAACGAAGAAAAAGAATCCGTTTTGCCCGAGTGTTTGTTACTAATGATGTGTGAACCGAAGCTATCAATGGAAGTTTCGAAAGAAACATGGGTGTGTAGAAGGGATTTTCTCAGATGGTTACCCGAAAGAAAACAACACGCCAAACCACCCAAGAAAGAGATCCCTGAAGAACAACCCAAAAGGCGGCGGAGCACTGACACTAAACCTACAGAACACAGGAACAAACACCTATTACAACCACCAAGATCATCGTGTTCTTTACCAGCAGCCACGGGGATGTCCATGGCTACTATGATTGAGCAGAAACTAGTGAATGCAGCAGCTTACGAGCCGTTTGTGCTGACAAGGTGCAAGTCGGAGCCAATGAGGACAGCGGCAGCTAAGCTGACCCCGGAGAATTGTTGCTGGAAAAACAGAAAAATTGAGCCTCACCGGCCGGCTACATTTGGCGTCGGGGCAGCTGGAGTCGGGTTTTGAGCTGACCCGATTTGTTTGTCACTATTGAATACAGTAGTCTAGCACTGTGTGTCTAGCTTGTACATTTTCTTTAAATGAATTTTTTTAGTTGAAATTATCAATTTTGGTTTTCGATTTTTCAGTTGGTGTCCGGTACATTCAAGTCGAAAAGTTCTATATTGAGGGTGCAATAAGCATTATCTAACAAACACAACTACATATATTAAGAGTTAAAGAAGTACTTATCACTTTGCTACGAGCTTATGACCCTCGAGGTGAACAGTTTAGTTGGTATTTTCTTTAATATCCAGTCTGGAAAAAATGAATAAATAGCTATAAGACTACTGGTCCAAATGATAATTTCAACTGTTGTCTGAATTAACATCAATTTGTTGGGGAGGTAGACGATAAGGACTGAGGCTAGGTTTTATATGAATGTTTTTTTCTGATATACTGATGAGATGTCACCTCCTTCCGTTGGTGTTTTCTTTGTTTCTTTTCCGATTCGGATACCATTTCAAGTCTGATTAATTTGAATTTATTTATGTGTAAAGCATTCTCTCCAAAGGAGATTTCATTTCATGGTTGAAATCGAAATTTTTAGTGAGTCAATAATAGAGAAATACTTACCAGTTACCACTGCACAATAGTATGCCTCATTTCATAAATTGATTTCCCTTTTGTGTGTTATTATACCAAGGAAGGTCATTTCTGTCATTTTGAAGAAATGTTTTCAAAAATTTGATCTCGAAAACATTTCAGATATTTTTCTCCGTAGCAAACACATCCTTGATCTTACATTATCATATTTGTTTGCTACTTACTTTGTATCTTGCCATTTTGATGTTATATTTTCTTGCAATCCTGTTTTGGATACACATTTTTTAAGTCGATGATCTATCAGACACAACTTCCCTATGTACGTTGTTGTTCCAATAAACAAAAATGAAAATGCTAGTATATTTACCACTAGTACTTAGTTAACAAAAATCAATCACTAGGTCCAAACAAGCTAAGCAATATACTAAATCCGAATCGCGCCCATTCAGGTGACGCTCCCAACATAATTTTCTCTGGGTTGAATCCGAAATCTCTAATTAAGGATGAAGCAATTCAATCACTGCACCACAACCGATATTAAAGTCAATCTTTAAGCATATGGAGAGATCATGCAATCTATGTACTAATTCATTAAGTAGTTCCACGTAATCATTTATATGAATCAAAGACTCATAATTGATTGTCCAAAAAAACATTTGACTGAATCTTAAAATGAACAATCAAGGCCAAAATTTCAATGAATACTATAATTAATAGTAATTATTAGTACTATAGTTTTGCGTCTTGAACTAATATTGATGGGGCAATCTGGATAGCCACATGATAACATGAATTATCAGTATAACTATAATGTAAGGACGGAAATTCAATTACGCTCCTAACAATATTCACATAACATAAAATCTACATACATTTTATTCTCGTAAAATCTTATTAGTTGTTGTATAAAAGATTCATAGAGAAAAGTATATGGTCGAAAAGATATTTTACATGGACAGCTGGCTTTTTTTTGTATTCTTATCCGTGGCTTGTTTAAATGTCATGTGACAAGGAGCCTCTCTATTTATTTCTTCAACTTTGTACCACTAGTATATTAAAGTATAAAACATTCTTATACAGTTTTACCTCTTTGTGTTAATACATATTTTTGATAATTCGATAATTGGTAAATTTTAGTTTTGGTTGTTGTGATATGGACACATCATATAAAATTTAAAAAATAATTTAAAATATTGTTTTTATCTCTTCAAATAGAAAATGTATTATATATCTTGGACTATTTTTTAAAATTATATTACCTTTCACAGACATTCTAATTTTTTGTCCGTTCAGGAAGTATAAATATACACCTTCCAAAATAAGGAGAAAAACTAAATAATAACCTAATTATGATTTTTTTTTGTAAATAATATAAGTCATAAGCTTTTTCCAATTAAGTCATAAGAGACTTCTTCAGTTAGTTTTTTAATTGTTTAACATAAATTTATATTTTGGTCTCAATCAATTAACTTATCTTCACTTTTATTTTTATTTGGTGTTGATAATAATATGAGTTGAGGTTAAATAAAATTATAAAAATTAATATAATTTATTTAAAATTAAAGCGTAATTATAATCGTATAAAAAATATAGGAATTATGACCCGACCAAAAATTATCTTTTTGGTCAGAGATTCCCATATTTCTTTCCAACCTTAGATTATATTTGCTTTTTTCTTTTCAGTGATTGTCTTGCTTTCTCAAGTGCTCACTTTTATGCACTTTTTTTTAAATAAAAAAAAATCATAAAGAAACATAATCCAATCGAAACCATGCAATATATGTCAATTATGGAAACAAATAAAACAAAAACCAAAAAGATATAAAAGAAATAAAAGCGAAATCCGCAAAAGTGAATGTTTGAAAAGGAGATGTTATTATAAGTTTGATTCGTAGCATTCCAACATCGAATTCATCTGCATCCAACATTTTCGATTCGAATGGGGCATATGATTTATATAGTTTAAAAATATACAAAAATTAAAAATTCTAACTATTAAACTTATAAAATTTAAATTTTATTGATGACGTATGACTAATGGGGTCTAAAATATTTCTTATAAAATTTCATTCAAAGCATATTGCAACTCGAATTCCTTAATCATGGGGTCATATTCTGATACTCATGTCCTACTTCACATGCAATTAATCTGTGCTTCAACAGATATATTGTACATATAAGATATTTAAATGATTACTTCTATTCGAAATATATATACTTTAAGAATAAGTTGTTTCATTATTATTGATAAACAACAAAAAAATGAGAAAGATGAAGATTGCGTTGGTTGAAAATCAATATGAATGTACATCATCAACGGGAGAAGAAAAATGAAGGTCTCGTTAAAAAAATATTTAAGATTTAATTAGAAAATGCGGAATATAATTAAAACGAATATGTCAAAGTTAGAAACATGGATTGAAATCGCATCATCAAACATCTGTGATGTATGTTTATATTGATACATTTAATTCAGATTCGTACAACGTATGACATATGAAAAAAATATTAAAATATATTCGAACTTTTAATTAAAGATATCAAATATTTAATTAGAAAATACAATCGAATATAATTAGAATGAATATGTCAAAGTTGGAAACATGGATTGAGTTAAATTGCATCATCAAACATCTGTGATGTATATTTATATATATTGATCTGCTTAATTCAGATTCATATGAGTATGACATATGAAAAAATGATATGTATATATTAATTTATTTTTTTTGTATTCAGACCTTTAATTAAAGATGGAAAAGAAGAAAAACAAACGTACACAAATTTCCAGTTTCAAATAATGAATTATGATGGACAGAATTTATAGGAGTCCACACAAATTTATTTATTATTATTTGTTTGCTTTTATTATAATAAAATAAACCTTAATAAATTAAATTCATTTAATCAAATGCAAAACTTTTAGTAGTATATTATTTTGTCTGATACAAAGGATCATGTATGTTTCTTCACTTTCTCTGACAAAAACAACTCCCAGGCAATTGTTTAATGTTATGTACTCGAGATTTAATAATTTATTATACCAAATTAATTAACATGAAATGAGAAATCTTTAATAACTTTTTTTTTCTAATAAAAACAACACCTAGGTGCCAGGCTGTCCTACATGTTAAGAAATCGAAATTAAATTAAATAAAACAAGTTTTGTAAGTAATTTTGACACACTTTGTTACTTATACCATTACTTGTTATGCAATATGGTTAGTAGTTTTTTTTTTTTTTTTTTAATTGTGATATTCATATTGCGCTTGACTAAATTCAGATTTGGTGTCCGAAAAGTATCACAAGCAAGGTAAAACGTTCTCTAAATATATCCATAGTCAAATCATGCCCAAACCCAAGATTAATTCATCTTTTAGAGGAAGCACAAATACTCAAACATTTTGAGTCAAATTTGAATAGTTTTCTCGAAAAGATCTCACATCATTAAGAATATTCAGATTAAATGCACCATATGGCAAGCTAATTTTCTCTATTTAATTGCATGATTTGTCCTTCAAATGAGTTGGTCTTTAATTTTTGCCTTTAGAATCAAACCTATGCCTAGCAGGATATAAGTTCTAAGTTCTTAAAGATTCGAGACACAACTTGTAAAATATTATAATGTGAAAATATAAACGTATGTACCCAGATAAAATTAAAAACCAGCACTAAGTAGGAACAAAAGTCCAAATGACCTTTCTCTTTGAAAGTAGATGTATGAAAGTTGCATTTTGCAGACAAATTTAGTCCATTGGACTAACAAAATAAATAGAGAAATTCAGCATGGGCCTTTAACTTTTTGTCCAGTAATAATTGGGCCTGCTCCATTAGCAAATGTCATTGGTTGATTTATGCAAATGACTTTTTTATAGGAGATTTTGAAATAGCAAACATAATAGATATAATAAGGCACATGCTCTAGTTTCGATAATTACGCTATAAAGCTATAGTTTTATTTGCTATAGAGGTTGCGGGTTGTATATTTCTGCTCATTTGTATATTTCGCTTGCTAATATACAAATATGGTAAGTATATACAAATTCTATTTTTATACATTTAGAAATTTTTCAGAACTCCGTTTGTATATTTCGCTTATGAATATACAAACATGATAATTTATTATGATTTTTTCATAAATCGTGTATAAATAGCTAGGGTAAACATATATAAAATTCTTGATTTATATAATTAGGAGCTGAATTATACAAATTCTGGATTTATACAAATAAGATGAATTATACAAATCAGATGAATTATATAAATCAGGCGAATAACAAGAATTGGGAAAATTGTAGCCGCGAATTACAATTTTCTTAAACTATAGGTTTAGTATCTAATATAGGCTAAATGTTTGTTATTCTGCATAATTTCCCCCTTTTTAGTTGTCATTTGGATTTCGTTTGTTGATTTTTTTTTGTAAATAGCCTTTAGAATTGACAAAATATAATACATTATAACATTTTTTCATAAGATTTTCAGTTCGTTCAAGTGAATTTGTAAATCGTAATCTAAAAGATCCATAAAATCATAAGAAACATAAAAAGATGATCATTTACTAAACAACTGTCTTGGAAAGACACGATCAACACAAATTTCTAGAGATCGTTCATCATGTGGCCTTAACCAATATACAACCATTCATTGGATCACAAAGTTGATCTTTTGTTATTTCACTTAAAAGACCACTTAACTTGAAAAGTTATATGTTGACCATCATTCTTAATGACGTGACACCTGAATTTTTAAGTATAAAAATAGAAAATATTGAACTCAATCCCTGTCAAATAAAAAAATCATATCTGACCCAATATCTAACCAAATAAAATTTCTTTATAATCTAAACAAATATCTGAAAAATATGAAAATAATTTAATCAAGGGAAAACAGATATTGTCTGAGAAATAATTTCATGGCATAAGAAACACCTCTTGTAGTGAAAATCTGGATGTTATATAAGAATAAATAAGTTCCCTTCGCTTTTAGCATTTTTTCCGTAGATTTCTCATACACATGAAAATTCTCAAGTAAATTAATTTTGAGAGCACTTTCGCCATTTTTTATGGCTTTTTACTTTCGATCCGATTTACCACCTTCGTGTCCTATAATTAAAAATAATAATACCTACTTTGCAACAAAAATGAACAAAAGCCAAAAAAAGGTATTCACAACTTCTCTACTTTTGTCACCTAAAAATAAAAAGTAACTCACAAAAACACATGATTTAAGCTGTTCTCTTCTATACATTATTTGCCTTTTTCCCCTCTTTTTGGATTAATATGACAACCTTTTAGATCGTGAATCTTGCATTTCTAATTATCGAAAAGGATAAAGCGATAGGCCATATTAAACTTTTTGGCTGAATTTAATATTATCTTTTTCTTAATTTCTCTCTTTTTTTGTTTTTTTAGAGAGTTTTGAAGCAACAGTAAAATTGTCTTTGTGTGATCTATAGGTAACTGGTTCGAGTAATCAAAACAACTCATAATACTTGTATTAGAGTAAACGGTTTGCATCACACCTCTTAAGTGCGGTTCTTCCCGAATGTTTTGTGCACCGAAATAACCCTAGGGACCCAAAAATATATTTGGCACCTTTCCTCATATATGTTTAGCTTATACAGGGATTTTACGATCGAGTTGATCCTAGAATTTCCTTTGTTAAAATAGGTTATGTTTGATATTTTATGTGTTTTAGCTTAACAAAAATAAGATGTCACGTCAGCAAAAAAGATTGGTAAATATATATTTTCTTACTTAAGTGACCTTTTGAATGAATTAACAAAAGATAAGTTATTCTTTTGATAAAAACAATAACTTTGTTTACCAATGTATAATGCTCGTGACCATTTAAGTAATCTTGAGCCGAATATCTATAGGAAACAATTTTTCTACTCCACAAAGATAGAAGTAATATATGTGTACACCTCATCCTACTCAGACTCCACTTGTGAAACTGCGCTAAATATTTTGTTGTGGTAAACCGTTTAAGCAATGAAACGTTAATAATAGAGTTTCAAATGATCTTTGCACATTTTAACTAGTAATTAACTTTTAGCACATTATATTTCACAAGATGCAATTAGATTAACTAGGCTTATATAAACTGAAATTGATCTTTGAAAATGAACTAAATCTTATAAATAATAATGAGATGCTACTACATAAAAATGTTGCAAAAAAAGTCAATTTTTTCGTATAGAAGTCACCAAATCATTCTTTACAAAATTATTCCCACAATGAGCACTTTGATTATACAACAAGTTTTGTAATTAACAATTATTTGTCTTATGAAATGCAGAAACAGAGGATGTTTCTGTTATAATCAGAGAGTTAGAATATCATGAGCTTTATATCCTAAAGTAAAAAATTGCAAAAATAGCCACTTTTAGCGAACATTCGATGCCACAGCTCTAGCCCAATATTTGATCTGTTCTTTCATGTGATCTTCTGGTGAATAAGGTTGTCTTCGTATCTTGTCTAGATCTGATAAACCATCTGGTTTCTTCTTGTTCTTCTCTATCAAGCTTGGAGTACTTGTGTTTGCAAATTTTGAGATTGAATCCTTCTTTTCGTTGTTCAAGTCTAAGTTCTTGAAACCTTGCAAATCTTCAACTTCTAAGCCATTTGAACTATTTCTAGTCTTGCTTTCTTGACCTTGTTTTCTCCTTAGATGGTGCTTTGTGATGCTAGATATGCTAGGACTTCTTGTGAAACCCTGATATATAACAAACACATTAAAGTGGTTCAATTGATGACATGTTACAAATCAAACATCAGACAAATTCAGAATTTGAACTTCACGAGTTAAATCCATGACATTCATAGCACTAATGAGTGTACTTTTGAGACTATGGTTATGGATTTCATTGAAATTTAGTGTTTTTTTCAATATGTATATTCAAATTCAAGTACACTTGAATAAAATATCAGAGGCAAATTCAGAAGTCTAAACTTGATGAGTTCAACCTTTAACGTTCCTAGCACTGATAGGTGTACTTTTGAGACTATGGTTATGGATTTTATTGAAATTTAGTGCCTTTTTCACATGTATATTCAAATTCAAGTTTAGTTGATGTTGCGAAAAGATATAGTAAAGTAAAATAAAAGTGTGTTCTCTCTAACACCTTAAGCTTTCTTGCGAAACCCTATTATATAACAAGAAGTTAAAGTGATTCAATAAATGACATACCACAAAACAAAAACCAGAGGTGGATTCAGAATTTAAACTTGATGAGTTCAACCTTTAACGTTCCTAGCATTGATGAGTGTACTTTTGAGATGATGGTTATGGATTTTATTGAAATTTAGTGTCTTTTTTCACATGTATATTCAAATTCAAGTTCAATTGATTGTTGAGAAGATATGATTAAGTAAAATAAAAGTGCTACTCTCAAACAACTTAAGTATTCTGATGAGATGATCACATACTTCAAAAGTTTCATCCGCCTGTAGTCTAAACCATATTAGTAAAAGCTACCCGAAAACAATTAGGCTCAAGAAACTAAGAGAAACATGCAATTTTAAGCACAAAGTAAGTAGTACAACAATACCTTTGAAGTATGTTTAGGAGGCAAGACTCTTGCATTGTTCAAAGATGCTTGCCTAATCAACTTTCCCATAGAAAACTCATTTTCCTCATCATGAATTTCTTCCACTTTCGCGAAAACCGGCAAAGAAGGTGCCCTCTGCAGATTGCCCTGTGCCTTTGAAGTATGTTTTGAAGGTGAGATTTTTACTTTGTTTATAGATGCTTGCCTTATCAACTTTCCCATAGAAAAATCACTTTCCTCATCATGAATTTGTTCACTTTCTTGAAGAACTTGCAAAGAAGGTGCTCTGGTCTGTGATGTTTTTGGTGACAATACTTGTGAAGTATGTTTCTGAGGTGAAAAATCATGAATTTGTTCACTTTCTTGAAAAGCAGGTAGAGAAGGTGCCCTCTGCAAATTAGTTTTTGGAGGTGAAATTTTTACTTCGTTTATAGATGCTTGTCTAATCAATTTTCCCATAGAAAATTCACTTTCTTCATCATGAGGTTCTTCTTTATAATCCACAAAAACAGGCAAAGAAGGTGCCCTCCGCAGATTACACCTCTGTTCAGATGATGACGACGATGCTCT
>JAJOOF010007588.1:0-16257 GCA_029582545.1 Solanum lignicaule | reverse complement strand
ATTAAACATATAAAATAACTTTATTATTTATATTAATTCTAATTATTTATTTCAGAGTGCCAAAAGAATTTACCTAATTAGAATGCAATAATAAAAGATGTATACTAATGAGTTGGAAAATTCTAGGGCTGCAACTTACTAAGAATTCATGCTAAGCGCCTACCACAATTGGCAGTCTAACTACATTGTTGAGCGGGGATAAACTTTACCAATTGCGGAGCATTAAGTTTTCATTTTGTTTAGTAACCAAGCAAGGTCTCTAGGAATATCCCTATCCTAGATACAAATCAACCCTAATTTCTAGAGAAAATCACGTTCCTTTTGTCCCACGTTCTATCCTCATTTTCCTCTCCCGAGTTCAATTTAGACAATGAGTGCTAATCACAAAATACTAAAATAAGAACAAAAGAGCAATTTATGCGATAACCAATCTTCAATTCATAAAATTCAACACTAAACAATCATTCGTAGATACATCCCAGAACAAGGTTCTTTAGCTACTAATGTATAAGAAAAGAATTGTAATAAGTATAATGACTTTTCCCTACAAAGTATCTCCTAGTGTATCCCTCTAATAATTATTCTTATGGACTATTTATAGATGTAGGAAACCCTAAATAAAATAATTAAGTCCAAAACAAATTGGGAAACCAAACCCAAACGAAATTGAATTCTGCATGAACCATAGCAGATTCACATATTTCCGCCGCGTCAACTTGAAAGTGTCTCCAGAATATGACACGTGGCAGATGACCGCATATAGTAATTCAATTTTTCCTCTATTAAGCTGTCTGTTTGATTTCTTTCTATAATTTTTCATCTTTAATTCGTTTTAGCTCCAAACTTCTTTATCTTGGTTCCAAGTTAATCCTACAAATAAAATACATTATTAAGCACAATTGATAAAATCCATACTAAAAAAGGACAAATATAAATACTAAATGTGAGGCAAATCATGATTTAAAATATTTATGCTTGGCCTCACATCAATCTGCAATATTTTTTAAAAATTAAAAAATTTAAAATCAAAATTTTGGGGAGAAAGGGGGGGGGGGGGGCGGGAATGGTAATGGGCTCGGGGTAAGGGTTGGAGTAAAAAAATTGAAAATTCAAATTATTTTTCAAAAGCAAACATTTTAGAAAAAAAATTGTGAGGGTGGTGGTGGTGGTAGGGGTGATCAGGGGTAGGGTGGTGTAAAAAATTGAAACTTTTAAAATTTGAAGTATTTCAAATTTTTTTTTTGGATATTTTATTTTTTTTGGTTTAGTGGGGGGATGGGGTCTGGGGGCTTGTTTGGAAAATGTTTTCCTTCATACCAAACACATCCTTAATGTTGAAAAAGTCAAAGACGCGTCCAACTCAAATATTAAATGAAGATACAAACAATATATTATAATATTTTGATTTTCTTGAAATGTAAATGCAGTATTTATTATTTTGTTGACGCTAATTTTTTATATTCATTATTGTATATTTATCTAAGAGTATATTAATTTTGAATCGGTTACTCATCAATGTCACAATAAATTGAAGAACATTCAATAAAATAATTTTTATTATATATATAGACACACTATCACTACTGAAAATCCTAGGTTTTATGACCGCGTGCTCCCATTTCATCATCTCAAACCTTTAAATTATTTTTCTTTCTATTCATAGATTGGAATCGGGAAACAAATAAGCTTTTGCTGAAAGAGATTGTTACTCCTTGAGGTATGAACTTTCGATGAGTTGTTTCTTAATTTATCTGTTATTTTCATTTCACACCTGCACTGTATTAATCTTATGTCAATTCTACATTTTCTTAATTTATTTTTTAGAGGAACACCATAGGTTATATGGTCATGTGCTCCCATTTGTTTATCTCAAACCCCTAAATCATCTTTCTTTTTATTCATATATTGAATTCATAACACATATAAGATTTTGTTGAGAGAGATCGATGCTTCTTAAGGTATGACCTTGTGATGAGTTGTTTATTCATCTGTCTTTTCTAATTTTGCGTCTGCACTGCATTAATCTCATGTCAACTTACATTTTTTAATTTATTCTTTAGAGGAACATTTATTTATTCTACTTCTATATTTATTCTTTTTGAGTTAAATCTATACAAGAAAGTTATATGAAACTTCATTCTCTTTAATTAAATAATAAAATCGATGCCAAAATAGTGAAGTACCAATTATATATATATATATGTGTGTGTGTGTGCGCGCACGCGTGCGTGCGTGCGTGAGTGTGTATATATATCTGTGTGTGTGCGCGTGCGTGAGTGTGTGTGCGTGTGTGAGTGTGTGTGCGTGCATGCGTGAGTGTGTTTTCAATCTTCACTTCAATTGTATATTATTTTTTCCCAAATTAAACATATAAAATAACTTTATTATTTATATTAATTCTAATTATTTATTTCAGAGTACCAAAAGAATTTACCTAATTAGAATGCAATAATAAAAGACGTATACTAATGAGTTGGAAAATTCTAGGGCTGCAACTTACTAAGAATTCATGCTAATCGCCTATCACAATTGGCAGTCTAACTACATTGTTGAGCGGGGATAAACTTTACCAATTGCGGAGCATTAAGTTTTCATCTTGTTTAGTAACCAAGCAAGGTCTCTAGGTATATCCCTATCCTAGATACAAATCAACCCTAATTTCAAGAGAAGATCACATTCCTTTTGTCCCACGTTCTATCCTCATTTTCCTCTCCCGAGTTCAATTTGGACAATGAGTGCCAATCACAAAATACTAAAATAAGAACAAAAGAGCAATTTATGCGATAACCAATCTTCAATTCATAAAATTTAATACTAAACAATCATTCGTAGGTACATCCCAGAACAAGGGTCTTTAGCTACTAATGTCTAAGAAAAGAATCGTAATAAGTATAATGACTTTTCCCTACAAAGTATCTCCTAGTGTATCCCTCTAATAATTATTCTTATGGACTATTTATAGATGTAGGAAACCCTAAATAAAATAATTAAGTCCAAAACAAATTGGGAAACCAAACCCAAATGAAATTGAATTTCGCATGAACCATAGCAGATTCACATATTTCCGCCGCGTCAACTTGAAAGTGTCTCCATAATATGACACGTGGCAGATGGCCGCATATAGTAATTCAACTTTTCCTCTATTAAGCTGTCTGTTTGATTTATTTGTATAATTTTTCATCTTTAATTCGTTTTAGCTCCAAACTTCTTTATCTTGGTTCCAATTTAATCCTACAAATAAAATACATTATTAAGCACAATTGATAAAATCCATAATAAAAAAGGACAAATATAAATACTAAATGTGAAGTAAATCATGATTTAAAATATTTATGTTTGGCCTCACATCAATCTACAGTATTTTTTTAAAATTAAAAATTTTAAAATTAAAATTTTGGGGAGAAAAGGGGGGGGGGGGATGGTAATGGGCTCGGGGTAAGGGTTGGAGCAAAAAAATTGAAAATTCTAATATTTAAAATATTTTTCAAAAGCAAACATTTAAGAAAAAAAATTGTGAGGGTGGTGGTGGTGGTAGGGGTGATCAGGGGTAGGGTGGTGTAAAAAATTGAAACTTTTAAAATTTGAAATATTTTAATCTTTTTTTTGGTTTAGTGGGGGGATGGGGTCTGGGAGCTTTTTCGGAAAATGTTTTCCTTCATACCAAACACATCCTTAATGTTGAAAAAATCTAAGACGCGTCCAACTCAAATATTAAATGAAGATACAAACAATATATTATAATATTTTGATTTTCTTGTAATGTAAATGCAGTATTTATTATTTTGTTGACGCTAATTTTTTATATTCATTATTGTATATTTATCTAAGATTATATTAATTTTGAATCGGTTACTTATCAATGTCACAATAAATTGAAGAACATTCAATAAAATAATTTTTATTATATATATAGACACACTGTCACTACTGAAAATCCTTGGTTTTATGGCCGCGTTCTCCCATTTCATCATCTCAAACCTTTAAATTATTTTTCTTTCTATTCATAGATTGGATTCGGAAAGCAAATAAGCTTTTGCTGAAAGAGATTGTTACTCCTTGAGGTATGACCTTTTGATGAGTTGTTTCTTTATCTGTTAATTTCATTTCACACCTGCACTGTATTAATCTTATGTCAATTCTACATTTTCTTAATTTATTTTTAGAGGAACACCATAGGTTATATGGTCACGTGCTCCCATTTGTTTAACTCAAACCCCTAAATCATCTTTCTTTTTATTCATATATTGAATTCATAACACATATAAGATTTTGTTGAGAGAGATCGGTGCTTCTTAAGGTATGACCTTGTGATGAGTTGTTTATTCATCTGTCTTTTCTCATTTTGCGCCTGCACTGCATTAATCTTATGTCAACTTACATTTTTTAATTTATTCTTTAGAGGAACATTTATTTATTCTAACTCTATATTTTTTCTTTTTGAGTTAAATCTATATAAGAAAGTTATATGAAACTCCATTCTCTTTAGTTAAATAATAAAATCGATGCCAAAATAGTGAAGTACCAATTATACACACACAGTGTGTGTGCGCACGTACGTGAGTGTGTGTGCGCACGTACGTGAGTGTGTGTGCATGCGTGCGTGTGTGCGCGCTTGCGTGCGTGCATGTATGCGTATATATATCGGTGTGTGTGCACGTGCGTGCGTGTGTTTTCAATCTTCACTTCAATTGTATATTTTTTTTTCCAAATTAAACATATAAAATAACTTTATTATTTTTAATCAAATAGTATTTTCGACAAATTAATAAAATTTTAATTGTGTATTTAATTTATTTTCATGTAAATAGCCTGGCCGAACCTTGGTAGTTTTTAGTCAAACAGTATGCTCTAGCCATAATTATGAAGTTTCACCTAGTGAGGTATATGGATCGGATTGATTCAATTTCTTAAGCATCAAATCAAATTATTTGTATCGGTCTTATCAGATTGTTAAATTTCTAAATTAAATTAAACTAATGAAAGTCGGGTTTTTCAATTTCATTCTTTTTTTAAACTTTCTCTAATTTACAATTTGTTTTTCTTGTTGATTTTTCGAGCTTCTGGACTTTTCTGATAAAATATTAATACAAATATTATTAAAATCAAATTAAATCAATTATGATAATTCTTTTTCAATACCAAATTAAGTAAAATCAAACCGCTAATCAATTTTTTTTCATTGACTCAATTTGTCAATTTGGGACAATTTGTTGATTTTTCTTGTCCACGCCTAGTTTTAACTATGCATTATAGCTATATATTTCAATTGTATATTTTTTTTCTGGTCAGAGTTATAAATAATTTACTACAGAAGTAAATGATCTATTTGATTTCTATGAAGATGATTCACAATTTTTTCAAGCTTGCTTTATTATATGAAAAATTGATATGATTCTTTTCTAATGGTTTATGAATAAGAATAGGCAAGAATAACACATAAAAGAAATGTTTTAAAAACACATATAATTATCTAATATACATTTTTTTTTAAAAAGAAAAATAATTATCGTTGTAATGGTTAAAAGAAAAATTCAATATATTAACATAAATATTATTATTTTGGAATTTATATAAGCTTATTTTTATCTAAATGTTGATATAATTTAAACAATAGTGTATACCTAATGAAGAAGATATTATAATATTATTACTTACCAAAATAGTAAATAATGCATGAACGTCAAGACCTGAATTTCTTATAAAAATTTAAATAATGAACTTATAAAACAATTATTTTGAATCACTTTATAGAAATGAATAAAACTTATGCTATTATATCAAACAATGTAATGCAATAAATAAAATATTTGAATTTAAAATATGATAATTTTTTATTTTTTTTTAGAGTAAACACTTTTCGTGATAAAGTTCTAACGTAGCGTGCACTTAAATTAATCAGACTCGAAAAAAGTAACAACAATATATTGTTTTAACAGTCAACTGAGATAATATATAAATCGAAGAGCATAAATTTTACAGTAATTAGAAGTAGTAGTCATTACTGTTAACTCCATTTTCTTCCTCCACAGAGACACCAGCTCTTTCACTGCGCGATTCGCGAAGCTCAGGTTTCGTTGCTTTTTTATTTTTTTCTGATTTTGGGTGTGTTTTTTTTGTTTATATTTTTGAGTTAAGATATTTCTACTTGTTAGGCATTTGGGATTCTTTAACCCTCTTTGATTTGCTACAATTTTGGTGTTATTATTTGTATCTGAGATTTTTGGGAAGAATTTTAACCCTATTGGTACCCTTTTGCAGTTGGGTTGGAGCATTCTGGTTTCTTGAGTTTGGGGGATTTCAACTATGAGGATTTTGAATGAAGAAGGAATATCATGCAGCACTGAGCTATTAAGCTCTACTGCAAGACCTATCGACCCTGTAAGTTTAAACAAAAAAAAAGGATTTATTTGGCCATGAAAATTGTGAGTAATTGCAAAAAAAAAAAAGAGTATTTTTTTTTGTTTTTAAGTAAAAAATGATATTTGAAAATTGAAGTTGTGTTTCGCCATGAATACATATTGGAGTTGTTTATGATTTTTTGTGAGTAATTTGGACATTTTTCCGGAGTTGAATGCCGGAAAAAGAAAAAAATTGCCACAGCCAAACACTTTAACTTAATTTTTGATGCAGTAGCAGCTAATTTTTTGGTGTTTCTAAAGGGGCACTCACTGATATTGGTCTGTAAAGACTAAGGAGTGTGCATGTGTGATAGTTAATAGGGAGGAGGATGGGAAAAATTTAATTGCAAAAAATAAGAAGAGAGAAGTTAATATTCCCAAAGGAACAGTTTCTATTTTGTATGTATGAATGTTTTTTTTTTTTTTTGTGTGTGTGTGTTTACTGTTTTGAAATGTTTTACCAGTCTAATGGAATCAGAAAGAGGGAAACATCTGTTGCATGCTTAAAAATAGTAAACATAGTTGCATTTTATTCACCAGTATTGAATCCAACAAGAAATAAATGTCTGAGCTTCTGATGCTTATATATGTCGTGCGCCATCAGATTGATTGTGTAGTGGGTTTTGGATAAGTAGAAGTAAGATGGAATATGCATTGGAAATTTGGAATGAAATGAACACATATAAAACAGAATGGATATGGAGGATTCACATGGCCAACCCCAACTAGTTTGGGATTGCGATCCATATGACCACTTATCAACTGTTCAGCTGTGATCTATCGTGCATGGTTATCTCATATAATTCTTTTGATAATAGGCACTTGACCTAATTTCAGCTGTGAAAGGACTACATGGTCTCAGCTCTCAGGAGCTGAGCAGGCTTATAAGAGAAGCTGAAAATAATATGCTTCAATACATACCTGAAAATGGGTTAAACATACAGGTTGGAACTCTTAATGGCCATGGCACTGTGTTATCTTCTTTATTATTCCATTATGGTTAAATTATGTTTTTAGTCTTTTAGGCTTGCTGACACATTCTTATGTTTGTAGATTGACGTAGAAAGACTTGCAAGATATCTTGCTTTGCACCTTATTGCGGTGATTTTGGGATCGGAAGGAAATGCAGGCTTACTCAAATACTTGCTATCTGGTTTTCAACTGTTGCACTCCTTAGGTGATCTAGCATCACGCCATCAAAAAATAGAACAGGTGGCACCTTATTATTTGTTTGTTTACTTATATCATCAGCTACACTGTTTTGTTTTACATGACTGTTAGGTAGTACAAGAGCCGATTTAATGGTTGTTATACGTTCTCTTTGTGTGCAAATGGAGTGTTTGTATTACTCTATAACATTAATGTATTGGGATAAGAAAAGGAGAAAAAAAAAGGGAAGGTTGTCAAGCAAGATAATAACAAAGAAATCATAAACAGTTAGTAGTTTTTGTTGCTCATTTTACTGACACTATTACTAGTTGGGGAGTTACAGTTTTTCTTTGTTGACTGCAATTATCTCTTACATTCGCAAATGTATTGAACAATGTAGTGTTAAATATATAACATCTATATCATGTAAATTTAAGGAATCGATGTTTGGAGTTGCACCAAATTTAGATACCTCACGCCTTGTATTCTGAACTCATTATTCTATTTGGGATGAAAAGAGTATATTTGGGCATGGTTTTGCAGCTGTCATGGATATGTTTGTTATGTGTTGCTGTTTTGAGTGTTAGTTGTCTCGAGTTGCTGATCTTGTGACCTGCCAATTTATTTCTCTTCTCAAAAGGTTGCACTTTTGACATTCTACAGCTATATAATTAAGAAACATAACTTAAATTTCCTATAAAATATATACACATACAATTCTTTCAAGCTGAATAGTTGTGAGTGCACTTATATTTGTATATTTCCATTTTTCTTCATGTTGGTGAAAATGTGAGCAGGTCATGAACAATTTACTATTGTATGTTGTGACAAAAAAAAATCATGCTGAAATCTTTATTTACTTGTTTCAGATATTGCTTGATGATGTGAAAGTATCAGAACAGCTGCTTGATCTAGTCTTCTATTCTCTTGTTATTCTCTGTACTTACAGAAAGGTTGTTTTCCCCTCACCTGGATTTTCAATATTTGTATTTCTATGTTATCTGTGATGAGGAATATTTAACGCTATCTCATATTTTCAGGTTTCAAATGATATGGTTCTCTTGCATTCTACATTGGTTGCTTCCAGTCTCTACTTATTGACTGTCTGTATATCTTCACAGTGGCTTGAGCTTGCTCAAGTTTTGCTTGCATATAACAAGGTTAATTTCTTTGTGTATGAATAATGAAAGACTGTCACGTCGGATTAAAACAAGAGTGTGCTACTTGTATGCATTGCTTTTGTATTTGAAAGATTGTTCTGAGACTGAGGAGCATCCTCTTTCTTTGGCAGGTAGATGTACTCATGGATTCTGCCTTTGCTGCTGTTACTGCTGATATTAAAATTCTGCAAAGGAATTTATCAGCTGATCATGCTCATTCCAGGCAGGCATATGGTCTTAAAGCTGAAGAAACTTTAAACCATCTCTGCCAGCAGTGTGAGGCTTCTCTACAGTTTCTTCAGTCACTATGTCAGCAGAAATTATTTCGGGAGCGACTTGTTAAGAATAAGGTTTTTCCCTAGAATTATATGGATATTATACCTGAAACGAAAATGACTGCTGGAAACTTGGAAAAAGAATGCCTTTTTATAGTTCAGGTTTAGCCTAAGTAGGGTGAATCTACAATTGTCTAATAGAGCCAAACATGATGCACAAATGAACCTGTCTTTTTTTCCTGATGACGTGGTGTCCGGGCTAGCTTTCGCGCACCTCGACTAATTCCATGGGATACCTCCCACCAGCAACAAGTATTAGGTAACTCTGTCCACCAAGGCTAGGACAGATGGGAAGAATCACCTATTGTTTTGTTTTGTCTCCGCTGAGTTTTGAACCTGAGACCTCAGGGTTCTCAACTACTTCATTGGCCACTAGGCCACACCCTTGGGTGCAATGAACCTGCCTTCTTTACTGAGCATCCTTGTCCCTTTACATGCTTTATGATATAAAGTGGATTATGGAATAAAGTTTCGTATCTCATGAGAACGATATGATAAAAAAACAGAATAAATTTGACTAAATGTAACTTCTGCAAGTTCAAGAGAGAGTACTGGATTACCTATCTTCAACTTCCTCTTGCTGTCTTGGTCCCAACTCATACTACGACATTTATATTATGTGTTTGCTGTGTTATCTCACTTAAGTTGTCTGAATATTTTCCATTCCTTTTTTGCTTTTACAGCACTAAGAAGCTATTTACCAGGATATAAAACTGATTGAGGTCTGGTAGTAGTAGTAGTTGCTGAAAACTGATTTTCTTAGCATTTATTGTAATGAGTTTTGTTCATAATTCGTGCAAGCATTTGAAGTCTTCAATGTGTTTCTTAACTGTCTTATGTGATTAAAAAGATTTCTTATTTTAACTTTGTGTGTTTTCTTCTTAATGAATTGAGTGTTCTTAATCTATGGCAGGAGTTGAGCAGCAAAGGCAGAGTTCTTCTGTTGGCACAAGTTGTCTTGCGCTTAGATGTATCTCCCTTAGTTACAGTATCCTCCTCGATTGTTGCTGCTGTATCAAGATTGAAATCTAAAGTATTAACTATTGTAAGTCCAACTGGTAGTGGGATCTTCGGCTGTTCTTATTGCTTGAGGCTTTGTGAATTTGCTGAGAACAGTTAGTATAAGCTTTTTTTTTGTAGGAATGAATTTTAATGCACCATTTTCTGCAGTTGTTGAATCTTTGTGAAGCAGATAGTCTATCTTACTTGGATGAAGTTGCCAGCACTCCTGCAAGCCTTGATTTAGCAAAATCTATTGCTCTCGAGGTCTGTCTCTAGACACAGTGTTTTTTCTCTCTTTTAAAGTTGCTACCCGGGGGGTGAATAATTTAGTGTTAGACAGGCAATTTTTCTTTTTGATGATTCACTATTGGGTGTGACCAGTGGATCTTTTGGTTCTCGCATGGCCCGTTACTGACTAATTATTCTTGATTTATAGAAGAAAGACAGATTTATTCTCTTCCCCTAATCAAAACTCGTCGCACTGACTTGTATTATCCTTATGGCTATCAACTGGTCAGTGTGATAAAGACCAAGATGTGATTGTTAAATTAAATTTCATATCATGTATGCAGACACCAAAGTAGACAATAAACCACACTAACTGATATTGCTGTAGAAGCTCAACCTCATTCATTTTCAGTTTATCTTGTTGGCATGGACACTACTTAATGCTTTCCATATTTGTTTTGACAATTCCTGTTCTTATGTTAGTTATAACCTTAATTTGTGCAAGACTGGATAGACGAAGGTCATTAATAAGTCAAGAAAACTAGAGAGACTAAACATTTTTTTAAATTACATACCGGTAAAGATAAACTTTAAGTCAATGGCCCTTTGGAGCAATAAAAGTTCCCAATCCTCCTTAATGTGATGAGGTGACCATGTCGTGGAAACTCCAGGATACCTAAATTTTTTTTATTTTATAATTATGCGTTGATTTTTTGTTGATGAATCATGTGCACTCTATCTTAAAGAAAACCTAGCATAAGGGGGGTTTGTGTACTGTCCCTTTAAATTTGAGATGCCTAATTCCATGTTACAAAGTAGACAACTGATTGGGGATGACATTATATAGGAAAGGGTATATACAGATAGGATAAAAGAATCACTCATTGTTAAATGGCATGAGGTGGGCACTTCCCCTGCTTGTGATGGAAAGACAACTTATGGAAATCACTTTGAAAGCTCAACAGTTCCCACCAATATAAAAAAATAGCTGCTTTAAGAGGTTAAAATAACTCATTCAGATACTATATGTTATAGCCTGCTGGATGCTTGTTAAGATGTAAATAAGTCTCGAACTGCATGCTAGTGTACTGATGTCTATACTGCTACTTATCTTTATAGTTGGAAATTTGAATTTATCAAAGCAGACAGCTCGTTTGATGCAATTTTGTTAGTCTAGGTTCTTAATTTACTGAAGAAAATGTTCGGAATGGATGTCCAGCAATCTGTCGCTCCATCAGACAAAATTTATCCAAAAGGACAGTTACAACTCAATGCAATGCGGCTAGCTGACATCTTCTCTGACGACTCAAATTTTCGGTCATTTATCACCACTCACTTTGTAAGAAGATACTTTTTCCCTATAATAGTTTCTAAAGGATTTTCCTGTAACACTATTGCCTTTTTTGGAAATTCTGCATCATGTCCATGACTACAACAACATACCCAGTGAAATCCCACAAGTGGGGTTTGGGGATGGTAGAGTGTAAGCAGACCTTGCCACTATGAGAACTGCTCTGTCCTTCCCTTTGATCGTATTCAGTGAAATAAATCTCCCATATTGATCAAACTTTAGGGATAGAAAAATATTTGTAGAATAATCCGTGCATCTCCAAGCTTTGTGATTCTTTCCCCTGAAGCCTGAAGATCCACTGAGCCTTTTGCAGATCCAACTGAGTGCCCCTGTACTCAGTACCATCCATCTCAAATGGTACCGAGCATTTTCTACCCAGTCGTACCATGTTTACCCTCTGGATCTTGCCTCCGTGATGTCGTAGGATTTCCCCCCTGCTCGAAAATAAATTCTGTTTTCCATAGAAACTGAAGGAAGAAAGTCTTGAGTGAAAGAAAAAAAAAAGAGAATGGAGATCTCTGGTGGAGGAAGTCCATCGGAAAAGAATTTTCAAAGTGCAGAAGAAACTTCAAAAAGGGACCTCGAAACTTGTGCCTGAGAACATCTCTTGACTATTCTGTCTATAATTGTGTTTTCTGTTCAAGAACGAATTTATCTCTCTTTTTTTCTTTTTATATATATATTTATTTATTTTTTATTTTTTATTTTTTTTATGTCCATGGCTATTCTTATCTCCCAAGAGATCCAATTTTCATATTTACCTTGTTATGCATTCCTTCAGACTGAAGTTTTGACGGGAATCTTTTCTGTCACGCATGGAGAGTTCCTTTCTGCTTGGTGCTCATCTGACCTTCCAATACGTGAAGAAGATGCTACTTTGGAATATGACCCTTTTGCAGCAGCTGGATGGGTATTGGATTTGTTTCCATTTTCTGATCAGTTAAATGCAATGAGTACAGAGTCAACTTTTGTTCCTTCCAATGTACCTAGACTGTCTTATCCACATCAAAGAACATCGTTGTTGGTCAAAGTATTAGCAAATCTCCACTGTTTTGTTCCTGATATCTGCAAAGGTATAAATTCTTGACTCTCTTGATGTATAGTACTGCTGCCTGGTTATTTGCTAAATCATACTAGTTCTGATTGCAGAGGAGAAGGATCTTTTTCTTAACAAGTTTGTTCAGTGTTTGAGAACAGAAGTTTCTGATACCTCAGAAGGTTTTATATCAATTTCTGATCCTCAAAAAGCAGCTACCGTTAGCCGAAACCTTGGTAAGCATCGCTATTTTGTAGAATGTCTTCCAGTTTTAAGTTATGTGCTTTACCATTGACTTACTTGTGCCTGGTAGGTTCCTTGTTAAGTCACGCAGAGTCCCTGATACCTACTTTTCTGAATGAGGAGGACGTGCAGCTTTTAAGGTGACTAAGAATCTGGCTTCCTTCTTATTCTCACATTTGAACCTTAAAGTTTCCATCTTGTATGATTTTCTTTGTGGTAGTCGTGTTCTGTAACTGCAACATCATGCTCGTTATGGTACCATGTGTTGCTTGATCCATTAGACACAACGACAGCATCTTCTATAGAAGGCTCTGCATCTTGTAAAAAGATTATGCAAGAAACGCAATTGGATCATTTTCTTTTCTAATATATTAATACTAATGTTGCCACATTTTTTCTGAAGGGTGTTCATCACACAGTTAGAATCTCTGGTCACTCCGTTCGGAGAAAATCGAGTTCAGGTAAATCCTCTAATATTTTTTAGTTTTTTCTCTTTGGGTAAATCTGTTAAAACTTTTAGAGAATGATTGAGTCTGATGATGAACTTATGTCTTACCCACAAACGCATCCACAACAAAATCCTTTTTTCCCTTATTTATATACACTGCATTACTTATTTACTGGACTCTTGCCGTGGAGCATTCACTGTCCCTTCTTAGTAGTCTTGTTGATATTGTCATTTTGTCCTAATTCAATGTGCTATTGAACTAAGCTTCTGGATAAAATTTAGGGAAGCATGTTTGAGGAATCATTGTCTTGTAACAAGCTGTTAAAACCTAGTCTCAGAAGATTAAAACCTAGTCTCAGAAGATCATTGTCTTGTAACAAGCTGGATTTTCAATTGGTGTAATCCAATGACTTTTCACCTGCCAGCTGTATTTCTTGTTGAATTTATTGTATTCTTTGGACTAAATGTGACTCATTTTATAATTGAGCAAATGTCACATTAATTCTTAGTCAAGTACTGCAAAATTTAATCAATTCTGTCACTAGAAAGTGGCGTGCATAAAGATGACTAAACTATTATCTTGTAGGATCCACAGAGTAGTATTCTTTTAAATCAAATATATTATAAACAAATAATAAATAAGTTGGGAGATAAAATTTTAAACAAATAACTAATAAGTTGGGAGCTTAAGGTTTAAACAAAATAATCATTAAGTTGGGAGATTAAGTTCTAAACAAATAATCAATAAGTGGGAAAGAGATTAAGTTTTACAAAGTTGGGAGATTATGAAGAGGGGAATAGAGTTGTGTACCCACCTTTGGCCTCGTCGGAAAATTACATTGTATATAGAGGTTAAATTTTGGTTTAGTAAATACATATGTAAGCATTGACACCTCTTAACACAAGTTAAATGTTTAGTTTGGTGGTTAAAGTGTTGGGAAAATTCCTTGAAATCATGGGTTCTAGTCATTCTAGCCTCATAATTATACTTTTTACTACAACTATTGACACCCCTTAATAACAATCTTGAGTTCGCTACTGTTCCTATCAGTTTCAGAGGTATAAGCTGGACTGTTCCTGAAAGAACAGGACAAGCTCTAGAAAGTTGGAATTTGGAGAGCAATGGCAGCATAGACAAGAGCAGATTGAGAATTGTCCCAGCAGTTATTTGGTGGACCATATGGAAAGAAAGAAGTTTCGAAAACAAGAGCAGCCCATTGCACAAGATTAATATGAAGTGCATTATCACTTTTTGCTATTGGTGTAGTTCAAAGTATATAGATGATCCCGTGGCTATTGTAGACATCCTAGGATCCTTATAAGATGAAGGAGGATCTAGTGATAGTTTTGCTTTTTCTTTATGTTTTTGTTTGATAGGCACACTCCTGTGGATATAGGATATGCTGTAATGTTTTGGTTACCAGCTCTGAGCTGATGATTGATATACAGAACGTTACCTTTATCAAAAAAAGTTATACAAAGTTGGTCTTCGTTTGGTGACATGACGTGCACCTAGACTGTTTTGTGGCAAAATTGGTAGGGAGAAACTCCCTCTTTGAGACACAACATTTCAAGGACCTATCATAAGTAAAATGCATTTCCAGGGTACTGTTTCACACTTTCACTTCTTTAAAAACGTTTCTAGGTTCTAACATACATAAATTGCGGTTCAAGGATATGGGTTCACTTCTTTAAATAGTTCTAGGGAACCTCTGCTGCTCCTTACTCTTTATCCTCGAAAGCTTGCTAGTTTTGGCTAGACGAAGAGAATAACGACAACATGGGATCCTGACTATTTCTGCTTTGCAACTCTATCTCGCAGAACTGTTAGAGAGCACCTAGTTGGACATTTTAAATCTTTGTGATCCTTCTTTTCTAGAAGGTTGTCCCTGTCAACTTGGAGTCGTTGTTTATCATACAGTAACATTATGACAAAATAGGAACTAGACACACATGCTGAGGGAGAAGAGCAGTTGACCCAAGGAGAGGGAAGTGTTGTTGTTTATTCTTTGGGAAATGGCCGTATGCACATAAGTTTTGCTGAGAGGAGGAGAGCAGTGGTTGTCTACTTTGAGTGATATGGTCATATGCACATAAATTTTACCGATTGGCAAAGAGATAAGAAGTTGTGTATGCAATTATGCAGGTCTCCTCAATCATCTGGAAATCTCTTTAGGGAGAAAATAATGAATATGAATTTTTAGTTCTCAAAACAAAATAAAATAATGAATATGAATTTCTTGTGAACCAAACATGATTGTTCCTGCATGTGACCACTTTGTTAGCAGAAATAGATATTTTGCTGGCAAGTGACTCAATCGACTGAAGGATACTGTTAAATTGGACATAATGATGGAGAATTGCACAGTTGGGAACAAGGAGGAGTTCACGCTAAAAACAGAAACAACTGGAGAATTCTACCTGCATGTAGTTAATTAAGGTGAAAACCCAGAAACAGAACAAAGGAGAACTTAAGAACAATGAAAGATTAGAACTATAAAGCAATGAAGAACAAGAAAGAAGAGATAACTTTATTTGATAATGCAGTCTTTTCTCACTGCCTAAGACTTACACTTATAATAAAGAACTAACTTCATGGTCCTAAAAATCAGCAACACATCTGCTGAAGATAAACAAACTCCTAGAGACTAGGTAAAGAAGTTATTTGAGGAAAACTAAAGCTAATTTACTGCAGTAAATAAATAAAAGGCTGCAGTCCTAAAACATAGCAACTAATACTCCTTCTTGGTTTAGGAACTGCTGATTCCTAGTTTTTCTCTGAAAGACTCAAACTTGCCGAGGGAAAGGGGCTTGGTGAAAATGTCAGCAACCTGCTCATCACTCTTGCAGTAAAGAAGCTTCACATCTCCATGTTTCTGCACGTCTCTTAAGAAAAACAACTTAATA
>JAJOOF010007586.1:0-27683 GCA_029582545.1 Solanum lignicaule | reverse complement strand
GATTTAAAATAAAATTTGGGAATGTATATGATTTTAAGCTAAGTATAAATACCATTACACGTGGAGATATATAATTATTCTATTGACATATTCATTCCCCAACAACCAGAAAAACCACACAGATAAACACAAAAATCTACATAGGTCTAGTCAGGTTGGGGCCTAATCTAACCTATAAAGGCATGCTATGAGCTATATGGATGGAATGAAAATATCATGGGTTTGCTGTTCATTTCTGAGTGAGTTCTTCGAAAATTATTGATTGGTGTGTGTTAGATTCACTTCTAGCATGGGCGGATTTATTTTATGTTAAGGAGTGTCACGGGACACTGTTTAATCGGAAACTTTTATTAAATACTTTTACTTAATTATAAAATAAAATCAGAAATTAGTTAAATTTCATTCATTTTTCGGGCATAATACATTAATGTGCTTTTTAATTTGGCATAAATTGACATTTATGCCGTCTAACTTATGAGTAAGCATAAGTAGACATTTAAACTTATATGAAGTTGAACAAATAGACACACGTGTTCTACACGTAGAATAATATATTTTCTATATGACATAATACAATCAATTCAAGTGTATCTCATGCAAATTATCATGTAGAACGTGTGCGTTTACATGTTCAACTTTATAAAAATTTAAATATATACTCGCACACACCCAAAGTTAAGGATATAGATGACAGTTAAAGTCAAGTTAAAAAGGGCACGTCTATGTAATTATGTATATACCTTATTCTCTATTACCTATATAGATAAACTATATTTATTGTCATTAATGAAATATTTCTTAAATTATAATTTAAAATTATTTATAATATTAATATATAATCTTTTAAGAAATTATTTTGAAATATCTTGATTTTTGTTAATTATTTTTTATTACTTGCTTCAAAATATGTTTATAAGGTTATCACATTATTTTTTATTACTTGCTTCAGCGGCTTAGATATTTAAAAAGGTCAATTTGAAGGAAAAAAATAATTATTTCTCAAAATTGAAGAAGGAGTTTGATCTAAAATAAAATTCGAGGATATAAGATGGTTTTCACCCAATTATAAATCAGGGCCGCCTCAACAACATTGGGGGCCTAAAATGAAACTTAAGAGAGGGGCCCTAATATTTTTTATTTTTTTTCATCATATATACTTTTATTTAAAATCTACTTTTCTAGCTATTTTAGATGTGAAGTCATTAGGTACTGCTTTAGAGTCAATTTGTTTTAATAATTCCTTTTCAAATGATAATATAGCTAATTCATTCGATCTCTCTTAAGATATTATTGATCTTAAAGAAGATTTAATCAATTTTAGTTTCGAAAAAACTTCTTTCGGCTGAGGCAATGATTACAAGAACTGTTAACATTATTCTATAAGCAATATCTGTATTTGGAAAAGAATCAAGTCTTTTTATTTAATTGAATATTTTCATTAGATCATTATCTTCTACTTATATTATTCTCCTTAACACTTTTAATTCAAAAAATAAATCTAAACCATCAATATCAGAATAACTATTACATGTTAAAGAAAGTTCAAGATTAAGACAATGTTTTTTTTAAAATTCTCATCATCTAGTGATCTCAATTTTTTACCACTAAATAAGAAATCAAAAATATTTTCATATGCTTCAATTGGTTTAAATCTATTTTGAAGTGAAAAAATAGTTTGATCTACTCTGCATATATAAAGCAATCAACTCTAAAAGATTCTTCAAGGGACTTTGTGATTTCGCTATCCATATTTTCATCAAATTATTTCTTATAAAATTCAAGTCTATTTTCATTTCATATGCAATTTCCTTAATAGAAATCATGACACTCATAGTACATATAATTTTTTTAAAAATTAACATATATAAGTAACTTTTTAAAAAAAATGAGGACCCCAAAATATATAGAGCCTCAAGCGATGACTTTAGTGGCCTAGAGTTAAGACTACCCTGTTATAAATACCCTACATGTGGACATATATACTTTGATTATATTAATTTTTCAGCTGAAAAAAAAATCCAAAAAAAGACAAAATTCTTCATAGGACTAGGTGTTAAGCAACAAAATTAAATAAAACCCCACAAAGAAAAAAACTAAGTCTTTCATAGGAATAGGTGCCAAACAACAAAATTCACGTGGCTCGTGTCTCTCTATAGATGTCATAAATATATAACCCATCAATTGAAATTAAAGGCTAAGATATTTTAGGATTATTCTATTCAAAGTTGAATCAGGTTGGGGCATACTCTAACAGGGGCAGATTCACCTCTAGCAGGGGCAGATTTACTTTATATTAAGGGGTGTCACGAAACTCTTCTTGATCGAAATTTTTTATTAAATAATTTTACAGAATTAAAAAACAAAATCAGAAATTGGTTAAATGTAATAAAGTGACACTACTTATCACAAATAAGGGCATAGTTCAAGTGGTTCGGTGCTTGTTAGACTTTGCGAGTTTGAATCCCCGCAACTACACTATGTATATTTTTAAGTAAATTTTTTTAGTTCAATATATAAAAAATGTGACACCCCTTACAAAATATTATGTATACACCACTGGCCTCTAGATGTATGTTTACTTGACATATTAATTTCATAACTCTCCAACCTTAAAAAGAAAAACAAATAGGTCTTAAATATACATTATCCATCCACTGAAATTAAAGGCTAGTATTTAATTAAGAAGATATTTTATTGAATGTGTTTGTATCAATTGTTTATTTGCTCTTTCTTTATTCCTTCTTATTTTTTTTAGCTATAACCTTTTTTTTTTTAAAAAAATTATGTATTTATATCGAGTGTATAATTTTTATTTTTTAGTGTTTTTTGTTTCTTCTTATCGATAAACATCTATGTGTTTGATAAATATGTTTTTTTCTTAATTATTTTTGTTCAAAATATTCAAGTGGACAGAGATACATATTATACGGTCCATCTACATGATTAGGAAAAAAAAGAGAAAGGATACCGCCACCATAACGAGACAAACGTACACTAAATTTTTTTCACAATTTTTTTTTTACTTTTTTTATTCAATAATTAATTTATACTTTTAATATCTCCCTTATAGATCTATTTATTTATATTATTTGTATTTAAAAAAAAAAAGATTCATCCAGAAAATAAAAGAAAAAATTCATTCAAAAGGAAATGAATTGTCTTCATGCCGTTTTAGATCTTATAATTCTTATACAAGAACTTCAATTATGTTTAATTTCTTACCTATATTGTTAGCTAACCCAATGTACTAAACAACATAAACTTATTGAATAATGCATAAGCTACCGATATTACTAGATAAATAAAATATACAATATACCTTACTTTTAATTTTTTTTTAGTGTATTGCATATTTTTTGCATAAAAAGTTGTTCATACAAAATCAAACACCACTTCAGCTTTGACAAATAATCACCCCCCCCCCCCCCCCATATGCAAAGTCTATTTCACCCTTGTCATTTTTTAATCCTTCATCTATGTAACATCTTTTTATATAGTATATATTAGATTTGTTTAAGTTCATTAGGTTTATAAGTTAAAAGTTTGTTGCAAAATCTAATGTTATTTTAATATTGCATATATTAAGTATGTATGTATCTGTAACACCCCGTATCCAAAAGGGGCAAATGACAGATTTCCAGAAAAGTTGCAGGTGCCATCCACGGCCAGCCACCCACAGCTCGTGGACAGACCCACATACCGTAGGTAGGGGTCCGTGGATTGGTCACCTTGGGTCAGTGTGGTCGAGGATCCGTAGGTCGAGGCCCCAAAATTGAGTCACTGACCATGAACCACGACCAACCAGGACGGACCGTAGGTCCACCCACGGTTCATCAGTCAGCGTCCGTCGGTCGTTGGCTATTAGTTAATTTTAAGGGCATATGGGTCTTTTCCAATTTTAATGAAATTGAAGTGGTGTCGTTTTGCCTACACCTAGACCACATATATAAGTATTTTTAACCCCCAAAATTCCCCATTTAATTCATTCTTCCTAAATCCCTAAAGAAAATCAATTCCTCTCAAATATTCTCTATCTAGAACTTGAAGAAGAAGAAGAAGATTTCACCTAGGGTTTCAAGCTAAGGATCCAAATTCTCCATATAGGCAATTGGACTTGAGGTATGGTAGCTTTCATCCATGGGTTCCTTCCACCCATGGAGTTCCCAAATTCCTCTATTTCAAATGGTAGGATTCCCCAATTAGCTAGGGTTTTCCTCAAACATCATGGGTTCTTTTGATTATTGATCTTAATGATTGAATTATGTTTAAATATGCATGAATTGATGATTTACAATGTTTTTATTATGTATCCCCTATGAACCCATGCAAACCCCCATGTTTTCCAAACTGTGATCTCAATGAATTGGGTTGTTGATTATGAAAATGAGTTTTATGATCTAGAGCATAAAGTAATACAACTATATGAATGTATGATAAAATCCCTATCTAATGCTAGAATTCTAGATTTGGTGATTGAAAGTAGCTTTGAACCTTGAAAGGGCAAAGTATAAGTTTATGTATTATTTTATGAAAACTATGTAAATGTTTTAAGGGTGCTTTGACAGTAAAGTGCCAATGTTGTTGTTGTTGTTGTGTTGTTGAAAGGATATTCTCATAAAACACTTAAAACCATGATATGTGAAAGATTTTCTCACATAGAAAGGATTCTTAGGTTGAAAGGCTATTCTCACCTAATTGAATCAATGAATAAGAGTTATCCTGATGAACTAGTTGGATTGGCAAAATGACATGCCTTTCCATGGATAATGAGAATAAGTAAGAAAAATACTATTATGTGGGAATTAAGCTTAGCACCGAGTGGATATTGACCTTGAGATGGAAGCTCTCCTGTGAGTAGAGGCCGGGTTTCTAGAAGAAGTCTCATGAGATAGAAGCTCACCCGTGAGTAGAGGTCGAGTTTCTAGTAGCAATCTCCTAATCCCATAACTATGTGCCCCCATAGGTTGATTAGATAGTGGATCCACTTAAGCTAAATGTTCATGGTTCTGCCTTAGGCAAGTAGAACAACCCTTTTCGGTGTGAGAAACACCTGGTGATCATGTTTTAGCTCACATGGTCTCTATGTTGGTTAAGGCTAATTCTCCCACAACAAGTTGACTAATGAACTAAGGCTACTTAAGGAAGTATCTCATATGTGTTCAAGGACTTAAATAAGATTTAGCTTCTATTGACCATGATGTTATTACCTATGTTTTCCAACTATTTCTATTATGATGTAAACTTGGTAAATTACTTATTTAATCATACTTAGTGCATTTTTGTACTAACGCATACTCTTGCCTACATTCTCACAAATGTGGGGTCCGACAGACATGGTTTCCATTCTAGTGGCTAGAGCTTGGACTTTGATCTCTTTCCGAGCTTGGTAAGTCCTTATGGTTTGAGGACGGGACTTTCCTTATTGTAGTTTTACTTTCGTATTTCCTTTTTGAATATGATGTATGGGTTAGGACCACTTTCATTCGATTGTAATAGATGTTTATGTTGAGACATGAATTAGACTTTCGCTTTTCTATAAAGATGTTTCCGGGCTTAATTGTTGTTTTACTCTTTATTGTTCTAATGCTTTATGTTATGGGGGCTAAGTGACTAGTATGGAGTTCTTCGGGGTTCTATACGCCATGTTACATCTAGGGGGGTACCCCTAGGTCGTGACAATATGAATATATTATGTGTATGCGTATTTAAGTTTTATTCATCTCTCAGGCATAATACATTAATGTGCTATTTTACTTGGCATAAACTGATATTTATGTCCTCCAACTGATGAGTGAGCACAAGTAGAAGTTTAAAATTGTATAAAGTTGAACAAATACTCACACACGTCCTACACGTAGCATAATATATTTTCTACATGACATAATACAATCAGTTCGACTGTTATAACAACCCGAACTGTCGTTACTTAGGAACGGCAAAACGTCAGGAGTAACTGGACCTCACCATCCCGCTAGAGCGGGGATGGTGCCGCTACGGCGGTAGCGCCCCAGCGGGATGGGAAGCGCTAAAGCGGGATGGTTAGGGGCAGAACTTAATGACGCGAAATCATATTTTCTCATTTTTCTCTAATTGCCAAAAATAGGCGAGGGTCACCCTAGAAAACCCTCAAAAGGCTACTCTAGGCTTGGGAAGGAAGGAGAAAGAGATTTCTAGCATAAGGTTGACAACAACTCGTTGATTTCGGCCGAATCCACCGTCTCATTGTCCGAAAAGCCATGATTGGAGCTTCGATCCCTCTACAGCTGCTTGGCACCCAGGTAGGCTAGGTTTACTTACTCGAGTAGTCGTAAATTCGTGCTTACTACGTAATATATTGCTAATTGATAGTAGAATTAGTGTTTAGGCCTTCGGGCACAGAAAAGTGATGATTGTACATGTATTCCTAGTTGTTAAATAAGATGTGTACCGTGGGAGGAAGCCTCGTCCTGTGATCTAGGGGTAGGTAATGGTTCGACTTCCTGTTTGTGTTATATATGCTTGTTAATGGCTCCATTGTATGCTTGCATGTATAGGAATAGAGAAATATGAATTGAACCTAATGGAACGATTGAGTATGGACAATTACATACCATGAAACTATTACTTGACTGTGTGACTATGTGAACTGTTCATTATGGGTGTGATTATGGTTGTGGTTCTTTTGATTGGACAGGGTTTCACGTTCCAAAATATACATTGGACCAGGTGTCACGTTCTGACACATATTATTGAATCGGGTGTCACGTTCTGACACACTAACAGTTTGGGTATGGGTTCCATGAGAGAACCATTTGTGACCATTATATTCAAATCTACATGCTATTGATATTGGGAAATTGTATATTGTTCTTAAAACGATATTTGAATTATGCATCTTGTATATGTGTGTTTACTGTGTTATAATTAATTGGTTATATCTCATTTGGAATTAACTGTGAATGATCATACCCAACCGATATATGGTATGGTAAGTGGAGATCGAGGGTCCAGGTGTTACTATCGGACGTGCTGTTTGTGTTCTTAACAATGAGAAGTGGGGTAGTGTTCAAGATGCAAAAGTACTTAGGTCCTACCTTGGGCTGGGAATTCGTATTCGAAATGGTTAGCGAGCCTTGTTAGAGTATACTAAGTGGTTAAGGGCTGAAGAGTGGCGCAACAGAAGCGTGGGCATGTCGTGAGTAGTTGGTCAGGTTGGTAGTGGTTGTATTCGGGAACTTCTCCATGAGATAGAATGGTTAAGCTATGATCAAGAACAGAGTGAGGTAGGGTGATAGAGACGAGGGTCAGAGTCAAGTGTACTAACATGTTTAAGTTATTCAGAAAAGGTGAAGACGGGATGATAAATGTTGAGGGGTGTACTTTCTTATTGCATGTTTCCTGCTGGTTGATTTATTTATATTATGCGGTGGGTATCAGGTTGACCGATGATGCCTATCAGTACGTGTGGTTTGTACTGATACTACTCTTGCTATGCCTTTTGGCATAGTCTGGTTGCAGGGTTAATGATGTTTCATAAGTGAAGACGAAGACAATCTCCAACCGCTTCTACTTTTCTTTCTCTATGGTCTGAGTTGTGTCATTAGTTACCGTATTTATACCTTGTAATCTTAGAATGCTCTTGTACCTGTTTAGACTAGATCCCTGGGGTGTTAATTACTTTACAAGTTTAACAATGGATCGTTTGAAATGTTTTATTATGTAAAAATCTCATGAATTTCCTTTTATCTCCAATTTTCTTAATCTTCCGCATGTTTTTAACCGTTTGGGGATCAAGGGTCCTCCTACTTAGGTGTTAGAGTAGGTGTCCACATGGCCCAGTGAGTTGGGTCTTGACAACTGTATCTCACACGACTTGTCATTTAGAATGCGTGTGTCTACTTGTTCAACTTTATAGAAATTTAAATGTATACTTGTGCACGCAGAAAGTTGAAGGGTGTAGATGACAGTATGCCAAGTTTAAAGGGCACATACGTTAATGTAATTATGTTTATATCTTATTCTCTATTACTTATGTAGATAATTGAGTTAGGTTGGGAACTACTCTCACTAACAAAGGGGTGCTATCTTATTCATAAAAAAACCTTGTAAATGCGGAAATAGACGTAAAACAATTGGTGTGAGTATATGTTGTTGTTCCCCAATTATTACAGAGGTCCTCTTAAAGTTTTTAAAAAAAATTGGTTTGGGTGTTCCAAGGCTCCAGATCTATGGGCTAATACACAAGAAAAAAATGAGGAATTTCGGATTTTTTTAAAAAAACATGTAAATGCGGAAACAGGCGTTAAAAAAATTAAGTGAGTATACGTGGTGGTTCCTCAACTCATTATGGAGGTCTTCATAAAGTTTTATCAAAAAAAAAATTTGGTGCTCCGAGGCGCCACATCCATAGGCTAATACATAGGAAAAATTGAGGAATTTGTGTAATTCCTAAAAAATGGGCAGTAAATTTGAAAATACGCGTTAAAAATGGTGTGAGTATACGTGGTGGTTCCCCAATTCATTACGGAGATCCTCATACCATTTTTTGAGAATAAATTTAAGGTTGCTCCAAGACACCAGATCAATGGACTAATACACACGAAAAATCGAGAAATTTGCGTAATTTATAATAAAGGGCCTGTAAATGCGGAAATAGGTGTTAAATAAATGGTGTGAGTATACGTGATGGTTCCCCAACTCATTACGGAGGTCCTCATAAAGTATTTTCAGAAAAAAATTTGGGTTTTCCGAGGCGCAAGATCCATGGGCTAATACACATGAAAAATTGAGAAATTTACGTAATTACTACAAAAGAGCATGTAAGTGCGGAAATATGTGTTAAAATGGTGTGAGTGTATGTGGTGGTTCCCCAATTTATTACTGAGGTCCATATAAAAAAAAAATTTGAATAAAAAATTTGGTGCTTCGAGGCACCAGATCTATGGGCTAATACATACGAAAAATCAAGAAATTGCGCAATTCGTTAAAAATGGCCTGTAAATACAGAAATAGGTTTTAAAATAATGGTGTGAGTATACATGGTGGATCCCAACTCATAACGGTGTTCCTCATAAAGTTTTTTTAGAAATTTTTTTTGGGTGCTCTAAGGCATCAGATCTATTTGCTATGCACACGAAAAATCAAGGAATTGATAATTCCAAAAAACTGCCTATAAATGAGCAAATAGGCATTAAAATTGGTGATAGATTACGTGGTGGTTCCCCAATTCATTATAGAGGTCCTCATAAAGTTTTTTAGAATAAAATTTGGGCTCTCCGAGGCGCCAGATCCATAGGCTAATACAACCGAAAAATCAAGAAATTTGCATAATTCCTAAAAAAAAGGGCTTGTAAATGCAAAAATAGACGTTAAAAATGGTATGAGTATACATGATGGTTCCCCAACTCATTAAGAATATTCATGGATTAATACACATGAAAAATAGATGAATTTGTGTAATTCCTAAAAAAGGGCTTGTAAATGCTAAAATAGACGTTAAAAATGGTGTGAGTATGTGTAATGGTTCCCCAACTCATTACGGAGGTCCTTATAATGTTTTTTCAGAAAAATTATTTGGGTGCTTCGAGATGCCAAATCCATGGGCTATGACACGAAAAAAATGAATAATTTGAGTAATTCCTAAAGAGGGCATGTAAATGCAGAAATAGGCGTTACAAAATTTGTAAGTATACATGGTGGTTTCCAAACTCATTACGAAGGTCCTCATAAAAAATTTTCTGAATTTTTTTTTGGGTGCTTTTAGGCGCCAGATCCATGGGCTAATACATACGAAAAATTGGGAAATTTAGAGATTCTTAAAAAAGGGCTTGTAAATGCAGAAATGACATTAAAATAGTGTGAGTATGCGTGAAGGTTCCCAATCATTACGGAGGTCCTAATAAAGTTTTTTGAGAAAAAATGTTCGGTGCTCCGGGTGCCAGATCCATGGGCTAATTTAACACACGAAAAATTGGGGGATTCTGAAGAAAAGGCTTGTAAATGCAGAAATGAGCGTTAAAAAAACGGTGTGAGAATACATGAAGGTTCCCCAACTCATTACGATGGTCCTCATAAAGTTTAATGAGAAATTTTTTTTGGGTGCTCCAGGCGCAAGATCCACGGGCTAATACACACGAAAAAATGAGAAAATTTGGGCGATTCTTAAAAAGGGCTTGTAAATGCGAAATTGAGCGTTAAAAAAATGGTGTGAGAATACGTGACGGTTCCCCAACTCATTACAGAGGTTCTCACAAAGTTTTTTGAGAAAATTTTTTGGGTGCTTCGAGCACTAGATCCATGGGTTGATTCACACGAAAATCGAGGAATTTGGGGGATTCTTTAAAAAGGCCTTGTAAATGCAGAAATGAGCGTTAAAAATGGTGCCAGTATACGTGAAGGTTCACCAACTTATTACAGAGGTCCTCATAAAGTATTTTGAGGAAAAAAGTTTGGGCGCTTCGAGTGCCAGATCTATGGGCTAATACACAAAAAAATTGAGGAATTTGGGCGATTCGTAAGAAAAGGCTTGTAAATATGGAAATGAACGTTAAAAATGTGAGTATACATAAAGTTTCCCCAACTCATTACGGAGATCCTCATACAGTTTTTGAGGAAAAAATTTTTGGACTCTCTGGGCATCACATCCATGAGCTAATACACACGAAAAAATTAGAGTATCTGGGGCATTCATAAAAATGGCCTTGTAAATGCGAAATTGGCGTTAAAAAAATGATATCAGTATACGTGAAGCTTCCCAAACTCATTACGGTGGTCCTTGTATCGTTTTTTTTAAAAAAAAATTGGGTGTTCTGGGCGCCAGATCCATGGGCTATAATACACACGAAAAATAAGGAAATTTGGGCGATTCTTAAAAAAGAGCTTGTAAATGCGAAAATGGGAGTTAAAAAAATTGGTGTAAGTATACATGAAGATTCCCCAACTCATTACGGAGGTCCTCATAAAGTTTTTTGAGAAAAAAGTTTGGGTGCTCCGGGCGCCAGATTCATGGGCTAATACACTCAAAAAATCAGGGAATTTGGGCGATTCTTAAAAAAGGGCTTGTAAATGCGGAAATAGGCGTTAAAAAATTGGTGTGAGTATACGTGAAAGTTCTCCAATTCATTGCGGGGGTCCTCATAAATTTTTTTGATAAAACAATTTTGGTTGCTCTGGGGGCCAGATCTATGGGCTAATACACACAAAAAATTGGGAAATTTGGTCGATTATTAAAAAAGGGCTTGTAAATGTCAAAATGGGCATTAAAACAATGGTGTCAGTTTACGTGAAGGTTTTTAACTCATTTAGGAAGTCCTCATAAAGTTTTTTGAGAAAAAAAAATTTAGGTGCTCTGGGCGCCATATCTATTGGCTAATACACACGAAAAATCAGGAATTTTATGCGATTCTTAAAATGGGCTTCTAAATGCGAAATAGGCGTTAAAAATGGTGTCAGTATACGTGAAGGTTCTCCAACTCAATACGGATCCCTGGGCTAATACGTACGAAAAATTTGGGAATTTGGGTGATTTTTAAAAGGGCCTGTAAATGCGAAAATGGGCGTTAAAAATGGTGTGAGTAGACGTAAATGTTCCTCAACTCATTACGGAGGTCCTCCTAAAGTTTTTTGCGAAAAAAATCCGAGTGCTTTGGCCACCAGATCTATATGCTAATACACACAAAAAAAATTAAGGAATTTGAGAGATTCTTAAAAAAGGGCTTTTAAATGCCGAAATAGGAGTTAAAAATGGTGTGAGTATACGTGAAGATTCCAAAACTTATTATAGAGATCCTTATAAAGTTTTTTGAAAAAACAATTATGGGTGCTTCAGGCGCCAGATCTATGGGCTATTACACACGAAAAATTAGGGAATTTGGGCGATTCTTAAAAAAGGGCTTGTAAATGTGAAAATGGGCGTTAAAAATGGTTTGAGTATTCGTGAAGGTTACCTAAATCATTACGGAGGTACTCATGAAGTTTTTTGAGAAAAATATTTTGGGTGCTTCGGACGCTAGATCCATGGGCTAATACACATAAAAAATTGGGGAATTTGGGTGATTCTTAAAAAAGGGCTTGTATATACAGAAATTGACGTTAAAAAATGGTGTGAGTATATGTGAAGGTTACTCAGCTCATTACGAAGGTCCTCATAAAGTTTTTTGAATTTTTTTTTGGGTTATTCGGGCACTAGATCCATGGTCTAGTACACATGAATAATCGAGAAATTTGGGGGATTTTAAAAAAATGAACTTTTAGATGCGGAAATGGGTGTTAAAAAAATTGTGTGATTATACGTTAAGGTTCCCCAACTCATTATGGAGGTCCTTATAAAGTTTTCAGAGAAAAAAAATTGTAATGACCTGTTTTCGTCGTTATAGAAAAACCAACAGGGGAAAATTTGGGGCCGAAAAACTTTTTCGTAATATTTGAATTTTTCCAACCTAGTCCAGATTTGGATGAAATTGAAGTCATTAAGGTGTAGGGAAACCTGATAACAATTGAGTTATTTATTTATAATTCTGGTTATATGAGTGGTTAGATAACTCGTTAAGAAATCTGTACGACTTTACAGAATTGAATTCGAGCGAGTAAAACTCCCAGAATCGATCTTAGCTGAAAGGTATTTTCTGAGCTTCATGGGTTAGAAGTGTGTTGTGAAATGAAGATTTTAGAATTCTTTAAATAGCTCTCTATTTCGTGTAACCGGCTTTGGCGGGTATTTTTGTCGCTTTGGCGGGGCCGCTGTAGTGGGGTGGTGGCCACTGTGGCAGGCTCGACGCGACTTAAGTAGTTAATAAACCCCAAACGACCTTATTATGCACTTTTCGACTTTTAGAGCTAAAGAACGAACCCCAGGCGACTCCTACTAATTTTTCACCAGTCCTGAGGCTAAAGATAAGCTTTTCACTCCCCGAGTCCATTTTTCGATTCGTATAACGTAATAGAATGGGTGAATATTGATAAGGAATGGTTTTGTTATAAATTATTTGGCGGAAACAACCTTAATTTGGATAATTGGGATCGTGAATTTGATCTAGGATTCATAGAATTATTAGTAATTAGGGTAATTAGTGATTGTTTTTTTATTCCTGATGTTTGCGTAATCAATGACACAACTTCCAGTACGAGTGTCTACGATCGTGCAATAGTATAGTAAACCAACCAAGGGTTGGGATCGCGTCCCAAGGGAGCGATTTTGAGAATTAATAGACAAATAAAATTTGTTCTAACTAGTCATAGCTAAAAATATTAAGGATTAAAAGCATTGTAAATTAAAGGGGGGTGACACAAAAGTGTCAATTAACAAATGGGTGTTTTGTCACAAGTTAGCAAAAATAACAAAATAAACAAAGATTTCTAAATAATGAGAGGGGATTTTTGGGATGTGATTGGAATACAGGTTAATTTAAATCATTGGGTACATGCTTTGGATAGGAAATTTATAGACAATAGTGACTAGACTAAGCTTTACGTGGAAATAAATTCTCTCTTGAGCAACTTATCCTGTTTCAAATGGGTTCCTCTCAGACACCCACTTGCCGCATGAAGACCAGCCTATGCCTTACTCCACTCACTCTCTCGAGTTGAGTGTTAGGATATGGGACTAGAGTTCACTCTCTTTAGTTGAACCTCATGTTGACCCACTCCTTAGGCCATCAATCTAGTAGTCTTGGTTTCGCGACTTCTCTCTCGAGCAAGCTGAAAACACATAAATAAACTTGTATTTGCAACTACAAATTTGTTAGACTCAACCACAACTACTAGACGAAATCACCATTAAACTACATCTAATCTATCAGCAAGCAAGACCCAACAACAATCTTAATCCATATTCACAAAATCACACCCCAAGAATTGGGGTTTTAAGCCACACATCAAGAGATACAAATTTATACCTAAATGAGTTTGCATTCAAATGGGTATGAAGATTTAAGTCTTGTTACAGTCCAAGATTGAAGAATCCAAGAGACCCAAGTCCAAATCCTTGGAGATGAAACCCTTTTCTTCTTCAAGATTTCAAAACCCTTTCAAACTCAGAGCAAAAAGAAAAAGTACTAAAAATTATATTAATTTGTTCCACACTTGAAAATCTTATACTAAAATCCAATCTCTCAACGGGTATTTATAGTTTTCACATATCTGTGCTGCAGCGGATCATTTGGCGACATTAGTCGGAATCACCGATCAAATCGGTGATTCGCCCTTTGATGTAGTTTATCTCCGTCTTGCACCATCCTTCAATATCGTCGTGCATTGGGTCATTGGGCGACATGATACTGCCTCGCGGAACTGTTCGGCGATATGCCAACTGCTTCCTTTTTCCGCCGACTTGATCCTTTCCTTCTAGGCTCAGCACACTGGAACAAAAGGTGCATATGCGATCTGTTGGCGATTTGCCGAATGGGTTCGGCGATTCGCGGATCTTCATTTCTTCGTTCTTTCGGCTTCTTTTTGCTCATTTTTCCTAAGTAGTGTCTATGCTTTGCCTCAAAGTTCAAATACCTGAAACTTAAAGGTTTTCATCAGATATCGAGATAAAACATGCATTTGAGGACACAATTTCTATTAAAATGTAGCCCTAAATGAGTCCAATTTGTGGACTCATCAACACCCCCAACATAAACTTTTGATTGTCCTCAAGCAAACTTAAGTTCAGACGTTCAAAAAGGGTGTCTTGAATAGTGCTATACAAGATTCAATCATGAATGCACACAACAAGACTCAATTTACTTATGCAAAGATCAAATGTGTACCCAAAGATTCAAGTTGTGACACACCAATATCAATGAATCTCATGCACACAATACTTGCTTCAAATGCAAGTTCAAGCTCAACCAAAGTGTTCAAATGCCCTCACACAAGGAATGATTCCATATTCACACACAATGGTTTGCAATTTAAAGTTTCGGAATCAAATGCAACACCCACTCTCTCAAAGAAAAATACAATGCATGCTTTCACCCATAAGTTTGCCCGTATTTTCCAATCAGCATTTGTTTCAGCTCTCTCAAGATCAAAAAGGTCTTTTCAATGCTTGTAATGGAGCTGAGTGCCAATGTATGTTCATTTAGGCTCAGTGACTTTCATCCTCATGAAATGTGGTGCTCACGACACTTCCTTTCCTCTTCTTTCATCTTTTTCTTTACTACTCATAAGTCATCTTATTATTCACTTCCCATGGATTGTTTGGGAACCCTATTTCTTTTGTACTTTTTTTTTTCACAAAATTTCTTTTTCATTCTTTTTCTCTTTCTTTCTCTATTTTTTTTATATATGGAAGGGTTCCATTTTTCTCAAAGCCATGGATTTAGGGAGACTTTTCTTGCAGTTGTTGATTTTCCCTCGTCTTTTCACCACACCGCCTAAGTTGGCTTTTCAATCAACCACATCTTCATGAGGATTATGGGTAATGGATAAAGAAAGGTTATGATTTTATCAAGTTTCTTCCAAAGAAAGGTAAGGCTTAGAGCTGTCAATATGGGTTTGGCCGGCCAAACCCAACCCTTGAATTAAATGGGTTGGGCTCAATTTTTTCAGCCCATTTAGGAATGAGGCTTTTTAGCCCAGCCTCATTTGGCCCGCTAGCCTCGTAGGCCCAACCCGCAAGCCTCAAAGGCTAGCCCAGGGGCTGTGAATTTTAAAAATATTTATTATATATATTTTAGTAGTGTTTTACTTGTTAAGATTTTGTCAATAAATATTTTTAAAATATCAATATAAAATCAAGACTATATTTTTTTACATTTTAGGGTCATTAGCCCACTAAATTTTCTTATTAGCCTAAGTCCATTACCCCATTATAACTATGAATCTTTGACCTTTTTTACTTTTGTTTTTATGCCTAATTTTTCACTTCTCCTTTATTATCTTGTTTATGAAAATAGTAATCATGTAATAATTTTTGCTCGGATGAATCTTATGAAGGCTGTATCTTGGCTATTATGTATTTGTTTTGTAAATATTCACTGAAGTATGTGTAATTTATGAATGAATTTATGTATGTATCTTGTGTTCATCAGACATCAACGTTCGTATTCTTTCTAAGAGGAAAATGTTGTCTGATTTTGGTTGAAGGGCCAACCCGTCCCAACCCGTGGCCCGCTTAGGGCTGGGTTGGGCTGCTATTGTATAGGCCCTTTAATTAAAAGGGACAATCTGTCCCAACCTATTTAACTCTCTAGCCCGTTAGGGTTGGGTTGGGCCAACCCATTTTGACAGCTCTAGTAAGGCTCAAGGGGTGTTAAAGAGAGGTTCACACACTCACAAGGTTGGTCACAAAAGAGGTATATGTCAAATTAGCTCACACTCTTCAAAGTTGCCTAAGATCATATCAAGAGATAGCATCACTTAGTTGACCGAACCAACGGGGCAAATTCTAGGATCTATCATGCATGGTTCAAAGTAAGCTCATCACACTAGGCATTGATACTATAGTCAAACAAGACTCTACACTTTCGCTAGTGTACAATGATCATCACAAGAGACTCAAATTGATAACAAGCTAGTCACAACGAGATGCAAAGAGTTCACATATTGTCTATGCAATTTGATTTGACCTCATCGTAGCCGTACATTCATGTTCGTTCGAATGAGAGCACTATTCAAGTCAGCGGTATTGATCAGAACCGAGACTTAAATTTTGCAAAAGAACAGCGACATTCAACACACAAGAGGTGACAATTTTTTTTTTTCAAAGGGATCAAAATCAAAAACATTTTGCAATTGAAAACAAAAAGAGCCATAAGCTCAAACATCTATAACAATAGATAAAACACATTTTCAAAGTAGAACAACCCAAATATAAACAAAACACTAACGTCAATAGCATACAAATGTGGGCCTCACCCCACCACAAATAAAAACAATTTGTCCTCAAATGCAAATAAAATAGTATCCTAAAGGTAAAATGAAGAAAGACAAAGTGGGAGGTAAAAAGGGTATTCTTTCTAAGTAGTCGCTCCATCTGTCTGGGCATCAGTGCCTGGAGTGACTTCCAGAAGGACCAGCTCTGTTGAATCTATCAACATATGCTATAGAGGCCTGCAAAACAACATCTATCATAGTTGCTTCCGTCTCGGTCAGGTCTTCATCTGCATCTCTCTCAGTCTCCTCATGCATCTCTTCATCAATTTCTGCTTCTAACTCAGGATCGGTTGTCTGCTCCACTTTATTCCCGTGTCTAGTGGTGGCCTGAGGCATCTTAAGCGCGTCTGGAATTTCCACTGTTCGAAAGACCATAGATACATCAGTGGACTTCAGGTGGTTTACATCTTTTCGCAGCTCAGTAATGGCAGCTTTTAAAGCTGTCACTTCCTCTGTGGCCCCTTGGTTGTGCTCACACACTGTTATCCTGGCCGCCAAGGCATCAATGATAGTGCTCAAAGGTGTCACAACATCAGTTAGGGCAGTCTGGATCATGCTTGGAACATAGGCCTCTAGACTAGCAGCCCAACGGTCAGCAGAAAGGGCAAGTTGTCCCATCTAGAGTACGGAAGCCTGGGTGAGTAGAGGTCGGGAAATAGCAGCAACAACAGTGAGTTTGGAAGACCTTGCAGCAGCAAAAGAGTCTGGAGGTGCCTCTGCAGGTGATGATTCTATGTTTACTAACTTTACCAATGATGCCTTTTTCCTTTCTGCTTGATCCTTAAGGTACTCGGCTTCGATCCTTCGGATATCAGTAGAGGTTGTGGGCATCATTTCCACATCCTTTTTGGAATCCCGAGGTACCCGAGCTTGTTTGCACAATGTTGTGATTAATACTGGGAATGAAAGTGAGGTCTGGCTCTGCCTTGCACGCATGAGTATCTTTGAAGCGATGATTTCTCCCAATTTTATCCGAGTTTTCTCTATGATGAAACCCAGGCAAGCTGCCTTGGCAAGGCGAAAAATTGACTCGTTCTGGGATGTCATGATTGTGATGTTAATAAAATCGAACCAGAACCTTGCTGCTATGTTCAGTTCTTTCTTTTCAATCGGGACTCCCTCTGCCAACCACTTCGGAGTTTCGTCTGAAATTAGTGGGGCTAACCTTTTTTTCATCTCATCTAGTTTCTTTGTTTTGATCAAGTGTTGGCAGTGATCCCCAATATTCGTGGACATGCCCAAGACCATGTTAATCGCCTCACTATCACACTTCATCCTCCTGCCTCTAACAACCATATAGTCTACTTCCTTGAAGGCTGCTGCTAGCTATTTTTTCTGGGGTATTAGTGCACTGTATGCACGGTAGAATTCTCTTACCTAGTTTGGAATATAAGGGCCGCGGGGCTTGGTAAAAATTTGGAACTTATGGTATCTCAGGCATTCCATTATCTCTGGGCGTCTGTCTATAACCCCGTCTTTGGACAACCGCTTTTCCTCCAGAATTGTTTTCAGTCCCTCAGCTTTTACTCGATTCGTTGACTTAGGCGGAGGACCCTGTACTGGAGGCGCTAACACCATTGCCTGCTCTGGAACTAGTGATGTAAGGGTGGTAGGCTGGATATTCGTGATCATGGATGGGTCATTCATCTTCTTAGTTCGCCTCTCAGGCTTATGTGCTATTAACAGATCATCCTCATCAGAACCCGCATCTTTGCTTTCGGATTGGTTGGGGTCATTTCTATAAAAACCTTCACTGCCAGTGCTTGCATCTGTTAGTTCAAGGGTCTTATCCTTGCCCTTGCCTTTCCCACCGGTTGTGGAGAATCTAGCGGCCTTGCTTCTGGATGCAGCTGCATCTTCGTTGATTTTAATCCATTTTGTCTTACCTTGGGATGACCTTCTTTCTCTTGCAACTTTAGTTCTAGCCATCTCTGCAAAGAATTTGGGAAGAAGTTAAGACGACTAAATCAAATTCATAGGGACATAATTACAAATAATCTCGCCGAACAGATCGGTGAATCACCGAATTGCTTTGGCGAGCAGTGTTTCATCCGTCAAAAGATATAGTGCAATAAAGATTCGGGAGTACAGACAAAAGGGCGAATCGAGGGGACTTTCGATGAGTCGCCGAAAGCCCTTTTTTTTGCGATCGGTGACTTCTCGTTGAAAGTTACAGAATCCATATCTCAAGTAGCATGAAATTAAAGGCGGGATGGAGTCATTAGGCTAACCGCTGAGTTGGTTGGCGAGCTAGACCCAGCTCGCCAATCGGCCCATCATGCCTACTTCCCATCTATCTACCCGACTTCAACCCGCAACCTCCGAAAACAAAATCAAAACATGCACTAGATCACTTAAGCTTACAATTTTCCCGACCTTTGTCCAACTTAAACAGTATGCAGGAGCATCTCATAAAATTTCATTCATGCTAAATCATTAGAACGGGATTCCAAAATTCAAAGCAGACGGGTAGAATTCACGAATCAAAAGATGCACTTGAATAGTCTAAATTTATCAAAAAGGCACAGTACATGACATATGATAAAATTACTTGCAATGAAAGTATAAATATCACAATTAAATGCAGGGTTTGAAGAACCAACCTTTTAGGCATATTAAATCAAGATTGTGATGCTAGGCAGCATATTAATACAGATCCAAGGACTATTAAATCAGCTAAAATACTCACGAGATGCGAAAATTTTGAAAATACTAAGTAGGTGTGATTTTGTGAAAAACGAGAGTGAGAGAATATGAAAAAGGTTGAAAGTCAAAACTCAAGGCTTTATAAAAACCATCCAGATCTCACCCATTTGGTGACATTTGTTGATTTTGGTCCGCTACTCGGCGGTTTGCCGAATGTTTATCTAACTCGCCTAGTTGTACCAGATCTTCAGGCAAAGTGAGGGTGCAAGACGACGGTCTTTGTCTGGGTCGCCGATCTAGTCGGCGATTCGCCAATTGGGATTGTGTGATTCATCCTATAATTTTCATAGAGTTTTCATGTCCAATCCTACAAAATCAAAACACCTTTATTTCAAAAACAACAAATGACAAACATTTAAGGGTTTTGGGTTGCCTCCCAAACAACGCCTTAGATAACATCGTGGCATGACGCAAGTTAACACTTATGCTCCAATGGTGAGGTTTGCCTCAACTTCATTAGGCAATTCTTTAAAATTCAGATAGAGTTCAGTTATCACTTGATCTATTTGAGAACCCAGTAGCTGAATGAGCGTAGTATGTGAGGTCGTCATCTGGTTCAACAACGATACATTCTCCATGAGTTCCTCCAGTGCCATGTGTTGCTCACTGGATTTCTGGAGTAGAAGCTTGAGCATTTCTTTGTTTTGTTCATCCTCCTTGTTCTTAATTCTTCTTCGTTCATGAGGAGGAATGTAGCGCTCTTTCTTGTTGCACTGGACTTCAAGATCCTTAATTTTCTTTTCAGTTAATCTAACTGAGTCAGCAGGATTACTAAGTTGAAATCTCTCTTTTTTATTTCCTAATCTGGCTCGGTTAAGTTGTCTAGCGATTTGGCTACTTCCACATAGGGTTATCGTATTAGACCACCCGAGGTAATTTGATCAGCCATCATTTTGTTTCCTAGACTGAGACTTCGATAGAAAGATTCCAAAATGACTCTTTCGGGGATTCTGTGAGTAATGCATTGACCCAGAAGTGCTTTGAACCTCATCCATGCCTCATAAAGATGTTCGCCTTCCGATTTCCTAAAAGTCAGGATCATAACTCGGAACATCGTCCCTTCTAATGACGACAGCTCCATTAGTTTGCAGGTACTTCTCGATATGTTCAACTCCCTTACTTCAAAACTCTAATAATCAAAACAAAACTAAAAATTAAGTTAGTAGACTACAACTAATAAGAACAAAAATTTTACTAATCTAAAAATTCTCAAATAACACCACTCCCCGGCAGCGGCGCCATTTTGATGTATGCGTGATCAATGACACAACTTCCAGTACGAGTGTCTACGATCGTGGGATAGTATAGTAACCTAACCAAAGGTTGGGATCGTGTCCTAGGGGAGCGGTTTTGAGAATTACTAGACAAATAAAATTTGTTGTAACTAGTCATAGCTAAAAATATTAACAATTAAAAGCATTGTAAATTAAAGGGGGTGACACAAAAGTTTCAATTAACAAATGGGGGTTTTGTCACAACTAAGCAAAAATAACAAAATAAACAAAGATTTATAAATAATGAGAGGGGATTCTTGGGATGTGACTGGAATACAGGTTAATTTAAATCATTAGGTACATGCTTTTTATAGAAAATTTAAAGAGCAATAGTGACTAGGCTAAGCTTTATGTGGGAATAAATTCTCTCTTGAGCAACTTACCCCGTTTCAAATGGGTTCTTCTCGGACACCCACTTGTCGCATGAAGACCAACCTACGAGTTACCCCACTCACTCTATCGATCTAAGTGTTAGGATATGGGACTAGGGTTCACTCTCTCGAGTTGAACATTATATCGACCCACTCCTTAAGCCATCAATCTAGTAGTCTTGGTTTCGCGACTTCTTTCTCGAACAAGCCGAAAACGCATAAATAAAATCGGCGATTCACCCTTTGGTGTAGTTTATCGCCGTCTTGCACCATCCTTCAACATCATCGTGCTCTGGGTTATTGATCAACATGGTACTGTCTCGTGGAACTGTTAGTCGATGTGCTGACTGCTTTTTTTTTATCGTTAACTTGATCCTTTCCTGCAGGGCTTAGTACACTGGAACAAAAGGCGATTATGCAATTTGTTGGCAATTTGCCGAATGGGTTCAGCGATTCACGGATCTTCGTTTCTTCATTCTTTCGGCTTCTTTTGGCTCTTTTTTTGCTAAGTAGTGTCCATGTTTTTCCTCAAACTTCAAATAACTGAAACTTAAATGATTTTCATCAGATATCTAGATAAAACATGCATTTAAGGACACAATTTCTATTAAAATATAGCCCTAAATGAGTCCAATTTGTGGACTCATCAATTCCCGAATTATATTGATTATTTGTAAACCAAGAACAAGCGGAACGAATCTGGAAAGAGAATGATTAAGTTTCTTAGGGTTTCATGCTTGTATCGAGGTAGGTGATGGTTGTGATTTCATGTTGGTGTGATAGATATTTGTAATTGCTTCATTATAATGCATGTATGTATGCGAAAGTTGCATTATTGATCACCCTAATCTTAGATGAGGATAATTGAATAATTGTATGCCATGAATCACTTCTTGTTGTATGATTGTGAGAATACACATTGTGATTGTGATTTGTTGAATGGGCGGGTGTCACGATCTAATACATTAACTGGGATCGGTTGCCACGTTTTGACATAAATATGTGATCGGTTGCCACGTTTTGGCATAAATATGGGATTAGTTGCCACGTTCTGGCATAAACATTGGATCAGGTACCACATTTTAGTATGCTAACAATTTGGGTGTGGGTTCAATGAGAGGACCATTGAATTGGGTTTCGTGAGAAGACCATTGAATTGAGTTATGTATCTACTTGTGATGATTACGTCTATATCTAATGATGATTGATATTGGAAGACTGTATATTGCTTTAAATTGATAACCAATGTGTATTATTAAGAGTGTGGGATGCTACATTGATCCTGAAAAGATGACTAATATTGTATATATTTGGTATATGCCTGTTTTATAATGTTGTGGTTACTTGCATGTGTTCTACTTATTGGGATAGCTGCGTGATCCTACCAATACATTGTGGTTGTGTACTGATACTGCACTTGCTCTTTCTTTGTTGAGTACAGGGCATCTTCAGGTGGCTATTGATAGACTTCAGCTAGGTGACTTATGAGCGTAACTGGATTCAAGGGTGAGCCAGTTCTTTTAGGCTGCTATGGATCTTTCTTGTTTAAGTCCACTTTTTTCGGACTCAGACTATTCTTAAAGGTGTTGTTTAGTTTCGAGGTTGTACCCCTTGTTCTTAGACTTGTTGTTAGTAGAGTTTTGGTACAATGACTTTCAGGTTCTAGGGTTGTTCTTCCGCATTAGTTTGGTTAGTTATTTGTTTAAACCTTGGAGTTTATGGCGACTCCATTTTTATTGTCATTTAAACTTGCTTCCGTATCTTTAAATGACTTAGTTTTCATAAAATTTGTTAGTTTATGTTGTAGTAATGGTTGTCCCACCGAAAGGTTAGTGTGGGTGCCAATCACGACGATCTGGATCGTGACAAAGTTTATATCAGAGCCCTAGGTTCATTGATCTCATTATATCAAAACGAGTCTAGTAGAGTCTTGCAGAATGGTACGATAACGTATGTACTTTTCTTCGAGAGGCTATATGACTTTAGGAAAAACTCACCTCTTTCTACTACTTCGTGCTATGACTTGAATCCAATTGGTATCTGGGTGATACAAATTGGTATCGTTCCTCTTTCACTATATGGTCCGAGCTAGAGCAACAACAGTGGTAACACCATCACTAACAAGAGAGGATGTGTATAGACTACCGACAGTTGAATAGGGTCACCATTCAGAACAAATATCCATTGCCTCGGATAGATGACCTTTTTGACCAACTGCAAGGTGCATCAGTTTTCTCTAAGATTGATTTAAGGTCTGGTTACCATCAGTTACAGATTGATGCGGTTAAGAATTAGGTTCGACCAAGTTCTATGATTGAAATTAGTAGTTTTATGGGGCTCGCTAGCTAGTATTGTCGCTTGTGGTATGAGTTGAGTCCAATTGGTATCTCCCGATTCTAATTGGTATCTCAACGAAGTGAACTAGATGTCGTAGTCCCGGCTGAAGGGACACAAGCAAGTTAATTGGAACTGAGAAGGTTTCAATTGGTATCTGGCCTTAGGGGTCGTATAAGACATAGATGATCAGTAATGGTCATCTATGGAACGAACTAATTAAAAAATTTGGACTTATCTGCAAGTTGTAACTGATTGAGTGTCGTGCAAAGAAAGTCATCACGATATTATGTGCAAGGGTCTAGATAAATTATGATGTGGTTCGTAAGCGAGAAATCTGGACGTGCGTTGTGACCAACTGATAACCGTGTGAGAGTCTGGGTATATCCTGGGATATGTGTGTTGTAGTGTTGAAGTAACGTAAAGGGATTTTCGAGCGTGTATCGTTAGGTTGACTCGGGGTAGGCAATGATTATCCTAGCTAAGCAGAATGAGTACTCTAAAAATGACTGTGTTATAGCTGGAAACCTTTGGGGGAAACTGGGAAAGAAAAGAAACCCAGAGAAATTGTTGGCAGGGATTCTGTTTCCGTTATGGCCATTGGGGCGGGATTTTGCCGCTAAGGCAAAAGCGCCAATGCGGGATTTCTCTCGCCATAGCGAGACAAGGTAAGACAGAATCTCAGCCCAGTCTTCCCTGGTTTCCCCTAGTCACAATTATGACCCCGAATCGTACCCGAACTAACCCCTGCAATCTAAATCAGTGTTCAACAATCGAATATAAGTTATAAGGTGTGTTAAATTTTTGTAGAGAACCTGAGCATATGAGGAGGAAATCAGCAAGGCCATGGAGGCCGGGGAAATGGTAATGCAGGTAGAGAAGTAGTGCAGTCAGGCGAGGAGGTTGCCCGTTAAGACGACAGGGCTCAGTTATATGCTTTTCCAGGCAAGATCGAGTTTAAGGTGAGTGATGCAGTGGTCACTAGTGCTACTCTTGTTTGTACCCGGATGGCTATTGTTTTATGTTATCTGGGTTCTATTTGTTCGTACGTGTTAGTTTAATTGCCTTGGGATTTGATGTGGTTTGTGATATACTTGATTCCCCCTTCCATGTTTCTATCCAAGTTGAAGAGTCAGTCATAGTCACCCATGTGTATAGTGTTATCCGTTTATAGTTATGGATTTTCATATTTGGGTTGATTTGGTTAGGATGGATATGACTGACTTGATATAATCTTAGACATGACTTGGTTGTCCCCCTATTATACCGGGCTTAATTGTAATACTAAGTCGGTAACTCTAGAGATCCCCAGTAGGGAAAGATTAGAGTGGGAAAGGGTGTATAAGCCTAAGCTAGCTAAGATCATATCTTCCATTCGGACTAGGAAACTGGTGGGGCAGGATTGTTTGGCGTGATTGGCTCATATTCGGGATGTTGAGGTCGAATTCCCCTCTTTTGAGTCTATCCCTGTGGATTTAGAATTGAAAGAGCTTAAATCTCAAATCCAAGGGCTTTTTGATAAAGATTTCATCCGTCCTAATGCTTCCCCGTGGGGTGCTCCTGTCTTGTTTGCTAAGAAAAGAGAGGGTAGTATGGGGACTGGTGATTTTATCTTAAGGCACAAAAGAGTGGATTGATACCGGAATGACAAGCTTATGGATAAGGAAGGTCCCAATGAGTATACTTGGGTGAAGGAAATTAAAGTAGTTTAGTAAGAAAGTGATATAAATTGGGTTAGTCCTTTGAATTTGATAAGCTTACCTGAGTTTGAGGCGTTGTGTTGATGAAGAAGTTGACTTCGTAGTAATAGTCAAGGCTGACTGAGCATAATGGTAATAAGAATTCGTGATGAATTGTGACGGGATGCAAATATATAATAATGTAACATCTCGCAATTTGAAATAGCTAGGAAGAAGCTAAGAATTGGAAATAGTCATTTTTGGAAAGAATTGAAAATCTAGAAATTTGTTTAGGTTAGGAAAAGTGAATTTTTGGTGACCTTCAAACGACCATAACTCCTAGCTCAGGATGAGTTAGGTGTACTTCCAGATATGGTTGGAAATATCTTTCCAACGTCGCCGTGTTTGCACAATTTCGTGTTCGTATGAGTAAGTTATGCCCTTAGGAAGTTGGGCTATTCGATTAAGGAAAGTCCAAATCTTGATTTTTGAAGGGTAGTTTGGTATTTTCCTTACCCTTTTATTTTAATTCGTTTTTGCTAATTACTTAGGGGTCTAAACTGAACTTAGTCAGTTTACGCTTTTGGAAAAAGAGCTGGGGTTTTGAGAGAAGAGAAAATAAGAAGAGAAAAGAGGAGAAATGAGAAAAACGTTCAAGATTCGTTCAAGATTCGTCGAGATTAGCTTGTGGGTTTCGTCGGTGGTGATCCCTACAAGGTATGTGAGATCACATAGCATTGGGTTAATTCGCCCACACGCCAATCATGATTTATTTCATCAAATTTAAGTTCTTGAAAGTTTAGAAATTGAGTTCTTGAATGGGTTTGTTGAAGTTTCATTAGATTCTTGTTTCGTTGAATTCGTTGAGGAGTTGTTTGATCATAATATGTGATTTTAGGTTCGATTTTGAGTAGAATCTTATGTACTTTGATCATTTAATTGATTCTAAGTGTTGGGTAAAGGAACCCACGGATTTTAGAGGGTTTAGAGCCAAAAACGAAGAAGAGATTTCGTCGGACGAAATCCGACATCAGTGGTGCGTCGCGGAGTTGGTTCCCAGTGTTGGGAATTTTCGTTCCGCGTCGCGGATCCGTCACAGAGTCTTCTGTCTCAAAAGTCATTTTCAAACCTAAATTTTAAAAGCTTCTCCGCGTCGCGAACTCACCATCAAATATTGATTTTTGGTCTTTTTGTCACACCCCTAACTAGAAAGGGGCAGACATCAAGGATATACACAAGCACCTGCTAAATATCTTACTAAACCAATGCCAAAGCTACAGATTCATAAGCAGCGGAACCTATATAAAGACACATACTAAAATATAGATAACAAAAGGGCACGTTGGGCAACTTTACAACGGAGGCAAGACTAAGTCTACGAAGCCTCTAAAGAGTATGCCTCTGAGAATCTGATAACTTGTCGGGACAGGGCCCCGACATACCCATTCTGATATATGTACATACGTAGCAAAATATAGGCTCTAAATATCTTATAGCTCCAGTTAGAGGTGGAGCTTACCAACTGCTAAACTGGAAGTCTCTAGTCTATTGAAAATACTTGCTGTCTTGAGAACCTGAGCTTGTAGTGATATAAATGAAACACCAAAATAATAGGGACATCAGTACATACAAAACATGTACTGGTATGTAAAGCAAACTGAATAACAATTAGACATCAAATATCATGATAGGCAAATCTGAGCATGTGTATGCAGGAGACATAATCCGTAACTAGAATTGTGACCAACCTCAAGGGTTCTCATCGAACGTTTCATGGCTTAGTCATTTATATATATATAATCCCTATAATTTGCCTAAGTGATATCTTTACTTCATTATATCGCTTCTTTGCTCTTTGTAAAGCTAACTGTCAGGGAATCACATAATGGTCTATTGACGGCGATTAGTGAACCCTGTATGGCATCTGTAGTCCACTGTCACGACCACACGTGAAATCTCATTGTCTGGTAACGAGGTATATAAAGGTACGCCCCCCAGGGCTCCTGTATAGTCTTCCCGCAGGCCTGTATCAGTCAGGTGAATCCACGAAGGGAAATTCCAGCTGACTATATCTAAATTTTGTGCACAGAGTAGCGTCGCACGTAGTAGCCTTAAATATACCCACCCTACGTTGCAGAGTAGTCTATAATCTCAACTGCTTGCAATTATTTATAATAATTAATTCATTAATCACATAGCTCCTGATACAATTCGTGATTACATTCTTTAGCTTGAGAATCATATATCTTGTGACCTATGCACTTACGAACAGTCTGTGGCTGGTTGCTTTCTTTAAATTTATGCAACATGTACACCGCTAACTTCTAAGAGTTCCAACTGTAGATAAATGTAGTTGTGTGAAACATATTGCTTCCTTGAAGAGTACTATAACTCTATAGGTTTAGGACTCAACATGAGAGGGTTTATAAAATAGGATAACTTTCTTTCAAGTATCATAGAATCTATAGTGACATTTATCG
>JAJOOF010007585.1:0-17935 GCA_029582545.1 Solanum lignicaule | reverse complement strand
TGGTATATAGGAAATAACATATGCCCTTTGGAAAAATGGTCCAACACTTAGAAAAAAAAATGAGGCGGGTGAACAGTAAAAATGCTCACTGGAAATTGTCTTTCCTGCCGGACAGATTTTACGAAAATGGGCATAACTTCTTCGTCCGAACTCCGAAGTTTTTTTATATATAGCTAAACAAGTTTCCAGTAACTTTCGAAGCACATTTTTAAGAACTTTTTGGGTCATTTCAGCTATTTACGCTTATAGGCTGAAATCCTCATGAAATGTGATGTGAACAACACCTTTTTTCCTTTTCTTTATCATTTTCATTCAAGCTCAAAAGTCACCTCTTATTCATCTTCCATGGACCGTTGAAAACCCCTTTTCCCTTGTATTTCCACAACTTTTTCTTTCTTTTTTTTTCTTTTTCATTCTTTTCTTCTTTTTCTCTCTTTTTTTATATGGAGGGATTCTATTTTTCTCAAAATATGGGCAAAAAGGGGCTTCCTTGTACTTTCTTGATTTACCTTCTCTTTTCACCACACCCCCAACTTAGGCTCCTAAGTTGGCTATTCAAACCAACCACAAATCATGAGGATTATAGGTAATGGGTCAAGAAAGGTCTCAGTTTCATCAAGTTTCTTCCAAGAAAAGGGTTAAGGCTCAAGGGTGTTCAGAAGGAGTTCACACACTCACAAGGTAGGCCACAAGTATAATGTCAAATTGGTTCACACTCTTTACAGTCGCCTAAGATCATCTGATGAAATTGCATCACTTAGTCAACCGGACCAACTGGGCAAATTCTAGGTGTCATCACACATGGTTCACGGTAAGCTCATCACACAAGGCATTGACACCAATGTCAAACAAGACTTCACACTTTCGCTAGTGTGCAATGTCCATCACAAGAGACTCAATTCGATACTTGGCTAGTCACAACGAGATGCAAAGAGTTCACATATTATCTATGCAACTTCAATTGGCCTCGTCATAACCGCACATTCATTTTTGTTCAATTATGATCACTATTCGAGTCATCGGTATTGATCAAAACTAGTACTCAAATTTGCAAGAGAACAGCCACATTCAACACATAAATAAGGTGGCAAAAAATTTCAGAAGGGTCAAAAATCATTTACAATTAAAAGAAAGGAGCCACAAGCTCAAGTATCCACAAAAGTAGTGTAAAAACACATTTTTTTAGGTTAAAGCCCAAATATAAACAAAACAAAAATTACGAATGTCACACAAAAGGTGAGCCTCACCCCACCACAAAGAAAAACATTTCTCCTTAAATGCAAACAAGCTAATAATATCCAAAAGGCAAAAGAAATAAAGACAGAGAAGGAGGTAAAGAAGGGATCTTGTCTACTCAGTCGCTCCATCTATCTAGGCATAAGTGCTCGGTGCATCAGTCTGGACTTGGGCATCAGTGCCTGGAGTCACCACAAAAGGAACAATAGCACCAGATTCACTAAGAGCTGCCACAGGTGTATCAGCCAAAAATTTATGCACAGTTGCATCGAGTTCCCGGGCCCATGAAGGAATAGAGGGGTCTCGGGGAGTGGTCTTCCTGTCATAAATGGGCCTCTTGCCCTTACCTTTGTCTCCAGGTGGAGGTTCTTGCTTGTCCTTCTTGGGAGGATTTGACCTCCCTTCATATAATCTGAAATTTCGAGCTCTTATCTTTCGGGGTGGAACATTTCTTCCAGCAACTTTCGGTCTAGCCATGTCATAAATGCCGATAAAAATAAGATTGAAAAAGCTAGGCGGCAATGCAATCCAAATCCAAGCACCAATCGATCAACTAAAATACTTATAGAATGCGGAAATATCGAAAATACTAAATAGGTGCAGGTTTGAAAAATGAGGGAAAATGGACGAGTTTGAAATTTAAGCTTTTGGCCTTTTAATAAACCGTCCAGTTCTTTCCCATTCGGCGACGTTAGTCGTATTTGCCAAATCACTCGGTGACACGCCGAGTAATCACTTACCTCGCCAGGTTTTATAGGATCTCCTGTTGAACTGAGGGTCCGAACGGCGGTCTGCATCGCGGTCGCCGAGCAGGTCGGCGACTCGCTAATAATTTTCTGGGCTCGCCGAATTTTACAGACTCCCCTTTGAAATTGTCTTAAGTCCATCGGCGGTTGAGATCGGGGTCGCCGACCTCTTCAGCGATGCACCGACTGGGCATTTTGCTCGCCAATTTGCATTTTTTGCTCACTTTCCACACGTCGACCTAATCAAGCAACACACCATTATTTCTTAAATGCAAAAATAAAGCGATAAAACCTTGGGTTGCTTCCCAAGAAGCGCCTTAGTTAACGTCGTGGCATGACACAAGTCCTTACTCAAACTCCATTATTGGGGTTGGTCCTAGTGCAACTAGGTAACCCCATTTGTTCATTTGGGTGGAGCTGAGGCAATACATGACCCATGAGAGTTTCAATTAGCGGGATAGATCTAGAGTGAGAACCGATCATCTGATTTAGCACTTCAATATTCTCCTTCATCTCTTTCAGCACTCTATCTTGTTCACTGATCTTTTGGAGAATGATTAACAGCGTATCCTCGACACGTTTACTCTCATTGTTCTCAGATCTTCTCCGCTCATGAGGGGGTATGTATCTTGCTTTTCCTTTGTACTGGACTTCAATCTCTGATATTTTGTTGGCCAACTCGTCCAGCTTAGTTACCAATGTGGTTCACATGAAGTCCCTCTCTACTTCTTGGTTTGTCTCAGCCATGTGATCAAGCAGTTGGGCATCTATCACATAGGGTTGTTATACAATGCCACCGGGAAGAGTTGATCAGCCAACACTTTATTCCCGGGACCAAGACTTCTGTAAAAACATTCTAGTAGGACTGCATCGGGAATTTCATGAGTTGGGCATTGAACCAGCAGTGCTTTAAACCTTAGCCACGACTCATGAATCTGTTCACCTTCCAATTGTTTGAAGGTTAGGATGCGATCCCTGAACATCATCACTTCTAACGAAGGAAAATCCATTTGTTCACAATTACTGCATGACATGCTCACCTCCTCTATTTCAAAGCATAAGCACACAAAATTTAACTTAACTAGAAATTCTCAATTAACACCACTCCCCGGCAGCGGCGCCATTTTAACTTGACGTATCCGGACGCTTCATCCAATACTAAGTGTCCACAGTCATTCAATAGTAATATAACCCAACTAGTGAGTTGGGGTCGAGTCCCAAGGGAGCGATTTGTAATTGAGAATTAAGAGAAAAGCAAGAACTTTGCTCAAGTCAATTATAGCTAAAGATATATACTAAGAAAAGCATATCAAATTAAAGGGTGACACAAGGGTCAATTATCAAAGGGGGTTTTGTAGTCAAATTAGCAACTAAAATCAGCAAGTAATACGGAAATACGAATATGGAGATGGGATTCTTGGGATGTGATAGGATTATCGGCTAAGATAAACAACCGGGTAAATTCTATTGATAGTAAATCACTGTAAATTGGTAACTAAGCTAGACTTTAGTGGGGGTAAGTTTTCTCTTGAACATTTTACCCCGTATCAAATCAATTTCTCTCGAACACCGATAAGTAGCAATAAAGCACAACCTTTGCCTTAGTCCATTCACTCTCTCGAGCTGAATGTGTGGGAGAGGGTTTAGGTTTCACTCCCTTGAGCTGAACCCACGACAACCCAATAACCACCGACTATCGATTCAGTAGTTTTGGTTTTAAAACCTCTCTCTCAAGAAAGCCAAAAACACGATAAAATTGTATTTGCAACTACAACCCCATTAAATTCAAACACAATTATTGAACGAAATCACCTTTAAACAGCAAATTAACTATCAATTAGCAATACCCAGCAGTAAGTTCAACCCATATTCACATAATCACACCCTAAGAATTGGGGTTTTATCTAGACATAGTAAAGAGATAGAAATCAATACCGGAAAGTGTTTCCATCAAGTGGGTACGATAGATATTGTCTTTACACACGTCTAAGATGAAGAATCTTCAATACCCACTTCCAATTACTTAGAAATGGAAATATTCAAATCTTCAAAGCTAAGGAACAATGTCTCCAAAACTCTAAGTTCTAAAAACTGAAAATAATGTTTGATATTCTAAAATTCGCTACTGATTGCATACTAAACTAAAAATTCAAACAAGTATTTATAGTTGTCAGATAGTGTGATGCGAAGGACCACTCGGCGTAGTTGGATCGGCGACCCGCCCTTTGGTCTGGTTCATCACCTTTTTGAATTGGCCTTCAGCAAATTCAGGTTCTGTAACTTTAGGCGATAAAGCACTGCATCGCGGAATTGTTCGGCGACTCGCCGACTGCTCCTTTATCTGGCCGACTCGATTTTCTCCTTCAGAGTCTGGCATGCTGGAGCATTAGGCGAGCCCATAGCCATTCGGCGACTTGCCTAATGGTTTAGGCAATCCTCAGGCTGTCTTTTCTTTGTCCTTTTAGCTGCCTTGTTCCTTTTTGCCCAATAGTGTCCATGCTTTGCCTCTAACTCCAAATACCTGAAACTCAAGTCTTTTCATTAGTTATTGAGAAAAAATATGCATTTAAGGACACTAAATCTATCAAAATAAAGACCTAAAAGAGTCCAAATCGGGGACTCATCAGCCCTCAGCTTCCGAACATCACGATCAAGAATTGCAATCGGTTCCTCCTCATACTGAAGGTCTTCGTTTAGAAATATTGAGTCCCATTTTATGATGTAATCCTTGTCACCATGATATCTCTTCAACATGGACACATGAACTACCGGATGAACTCCCAATAGCTTAGGAGGTAAAGCCAATCTATATGCTACTAGTCCTACACAGTCCAGAATTTCAAATGGTACAATGTATCGAGGACTAAGCTTGCCCTTCGTGCCAAATCCCATCACCCCTTTCATGGGTGACACCTTAAGAAGAACTTTCTCACTACTATGAAATGCCATGTCTCTTACCTTATGGTATGCATACTTTTTCCGTCTACTCTGGGCTGCTAAAAACTTAGCTTGGATGTTTCTTGCCTTATCCTGAGCATCCTTCACCAAGTCAACCTCCAAAGGTTTTACATCTCTAACCTCAAACCATCCTATGGGTAATCTACATCCCCTCCCATAAAGTGCCTCAAATGGTGTCATATCAATAATTGAGTGATAGCTATTATTATAAGAGAACTCACACAAAGGTAGGAACTTATCTCAATGTCCTCTAAAGTCAATCACACATGCCCTCAACATGTCCTTTAACACTTGGATAGTCCTTTCCGACTGCCCATCCGTCTGCGGATGGAAAGCTATACTAAAAGTGAGTTGTGTGCCCGATTCATCATGTAATTTCCTCAAAAACTTGGATGTGAACTGCTTACCACGGTCTGAGATGATAGAAAAGGGCACCCCGTGCAGCCTTACTATCTCTTTTACATACACCTTAGCCAATTGTTGTGCATTATAGTCTATTCTGACTAGAATAAAATAGGTTGACTTAGTCAATTTGTCAACCACTACCCAAATAGAATCAAACTTTCCCAAAGTCTTGGGAAGACCAACCACAAAATCCATAGCTATTCTTTCCCACTTCCATTTCAGAATTTGCATTCTCTGAAGCAAACCTGCCGGCCTTTGATGCTCATATTTTACCTGTTGGCAATTTTGACACTTAGCCGCAAACTCCGCTATATCTTTCTTCATGCCTGGCCACCAATTTAGTCGCTCCAAGTCTCGGTACATCTTGGTCACTCCCAGATGAATAGAATATCGTGAACTATGAGATTCTGTCAACAAACTATGAATCAAGTCATCTACTCGAGGGACACAAATCCTTCCTTTAAAACTGAGCACACCCCCCGCATCTAAAGTCTCATCTTGTGCCTTACCAGATAGACACTGTTTTCTTTCTAAGCTTCTTCAAATTCTCATCCTGGAACTGTTTTGTCTTGATTTCCTCAATGAACGTGGCCTTTACCTCAATGCTAGCTAACACCCCACCTTTCCCTAAGATGCCCAACTGCATGAACTTAGATTCCAAGGTTTGAATTTCCTTATCTAAAGGTCGCTTGGATAAACTCAAGCAAGCTAGACTACCCATACTCACCACTTTCCTACTTAGCGCGTCTGCCACTACATTAGCTTTACCCGGATGATACTGGATGGTTACATCATAATCCTTGAGTAACTCCATCCACCTTCGTTGTCTACAATTTAGATCCTTTTGAGTGAACACATGTTATAGACTACGATGATCAGTAAACACCTCACACTTGACACCATAGAGGTAATGCCGCCAGATCTTAAGAGCAAATACTGTCGCTACCAACTCTAAATCATGTGTTGGGTAATTCCTCTCATGCACCTTCAGCTTCCGCGATGCATAAGCTATAACATTCTTATCGTGCATTAATACAGCACCCAAACCCAAATATGAAGCATCACAATAAATAATAAAATCTTTACCTTTCACCGATAGTGCTAGAATAGGTGTTGTGGTCAAAAGAGTCTTGAGCTTTTGAAAGCTCTCATCACATTTTTTGGTCCATTCGAAAGGTACCTCCTTTTTGGTCAACGTTATCAGATGTGTGGCAATAGAAGCAAAGTTCTTCACAAATCGACGATAGTAGCTAGCGAGCCCCACAAAAATCCTAACTTCAATCATAGAGCTAGGCCAAACCCAATTCTTAACCGCTTCAATCTTTTGGGTATCTACCATTACCCCTTCCCTTGAAACTACGTGCCCCAAAAAGGCAACCGAAGTCAACCAAAATTCACACTTAGAAAATTTTGCATACAACTTTTGTTTCCCAAGAACACCCAGAAAAATACGAAGATGGTCAGCATGCTCTTCCTCACTTTTCGAATAAACCAAAATGTCATCAATAAATACTATCACAAATGAATCAAGAAATTGTTTGAACACACCATTCATCAAACTCATGAAAGCTACAGGCGCATTTGTCAACCCAAACGACATAATGAGAAACTCATAGTGCCCATAGCGGGTCCTAAAGGTCGTCTTTAGTACATCCTCAGGCCTAATCTTTAACTGATGGTAACAGATCTTAGATCAATCTTAGAGAAAATGGATGCACCTTCCAGCTGATCAAAAAGACCATTTATTCTATGCAGTGGGTATTTGTTTCAAATGGTTACCCTATTCAATTGCCGATAATCTATGTACATCCTCGTACTACCATCTTTTTTCTTAACAAACAAGACATGAGCACCCCACGGGAAAGCACTAGAACGAATGAAACTTTTATCAAGAAGTTCCTAAATTTGAGCCTTAAGCTCTCTTAACTCCGTCAGACCCATGCGATAAGGGGGGATGGAGATGGGGCGGGTACTAGGTTCCAAATCAATATAAATATATATCTATATCCGGAGGCATACCAGGCAAATCGGTAGGAAAAATTTCTCAAAATTCTGACACAATAGGAATAGACTTAATAGGGAGAGACTCAGCCTCAACATCCTGAATACGAGCCAAATAAGCCAAACATCCCTGCGCCACCAGTTTCCTAGCCTGAATTGAGGATATGATCTTAGCTGGCTTAGGCTTGTACACTCCTTCCCGCTCTAACTTTTCTCTACTCGGAATCTCAAGAGTCACGGACTTAGTATTACAATTAAGCACAGCATAATAGGAGGACAACCAAATCATGCCTAAGATTATATCAAAGTTCATCATATCCAATATAACCAAATCAGTCCAAGTTTGGAAACCCATAAACATAACAGAACAAGCACGATAAACATGGGTGACTATGACACACTTTCCAATTGGGGTAGAAACATGGATGGGGGCATCAAGTATATCAAAAATCATAACAAATCCCAAGGCAAACTGAACAAATACATAAAAATAAGTAGAACCCGGATCAAATAACACATTAGTCATCCGGTCACAGACAAGAATGGTACCTGTGATCTTGTATTATTGTATTTAGTTACGTCATTTCTTCTCTTCTGATGTTTACTTCCTTAATATGTTGTTATTTTCCGCTGATTTGAGGCTTCTTCCCACTAGGCCCGTTGCTTGTCATTGCAGACTATGAGTTGGTTTAACTACTGTGAATTTTGGTAGGTATCATCATGACCATTTGATACTATTATGTTGGAATATATTCAACCTAATGTTTCTGCTTGAAAGTATATTGCTATGAAAAATTGACAAAATAAAAAGCAAATTAACAAAACTAAAGCCATGAAAAATTGACTTAATTAATTCAATTTAAATATTTCAAAAATTGACTTAATTGGTTTAATTTCCTTTTAGAGAAAATCGACTCAACCATTAACACCCTAATTAGTAGATTGATAAGAATTTAGTTAAAACATTTTTAAAACAGAGACAAAATAAACATGTTGTACTTAGAGTTTGTTTGGCATTACTGTTAAAATAACTTATTTTTAGAAGCATTTTTTTTTAAAATGACTTTTTAGAAAAGTGTTTTTGAAAAAAAATAAATTTTGTTTGGGTAATTCATTGGAAAAGTGTTTTTCATAAGTAAGTTGTGTTAGGATGATATTTTAAAAAAAGTTCTTTAGATACCATAAGAAGTACAAAAGGGGGAGGAAAGCTCCTAATACCTACTTAGAGTGGGAAAACCCCCCAATCTATATACCAAAGTAGAATTTCTATGTAAGCTCTAAAAAAAAAGCTAAATGAGGTATAAACCTCAGCACAACAGTTCCTCAAAAGTGAAAATTCTATACAAGTCTCTATCTAGGGAGAAAGAGTTATTTTTGGTAATCGTTCTAAGGGAAGGAACACTCATTCTATTCAAAATCAGTTATCCTCTTGCCTCACTTGGTAATTGATGATGATGAGTGATCCATGTTTTGTTAGCGCACTGGAGACCCCAATTGGTGAGGCAATCGACCACCTTGTTTCCTTCCCTGTAGCAATGTTGAAGGCTCCAATTGTCCATTCATTGAAGGAGATTCCTGATGATGATAATTTTATCCCATATGATCCATGTATTAACTTGAAGGTTGAGGATACAGTCCAAAGTTTAGAATGAACCTCCATCTCCAGGTTCCTAATTCCATTGTTGACACACCTGTGAATACCTGTTTCTAGAGCTAGAGTCTCTACCATGTTGTTGGTGGTGCTTCCATAAGCCTCTGCGAAAGCAATCTTCATTCTGCCTTGATTGTCTCTAATTATACCGCCTCCTGCACTTAGTCTTGGATTTCCTTTGGAGCAACCATTTATGTTGAGCTTGTAGAAGTCTAGTTTTGGTCTTAACCATAGAACAAGAACATGACTGATCTTGTCCCTAGCTATTTCGATGATGTTGTAAACCTGCTCCCAATCCATGAATGGATTAATACTTTGGAATTGTTTGTGGGCTATAGTAATTATTTGACTATTAATGTTGTATGTGATGCTCTTGAAGTTCATCTTTATGCCTTCACATCTATGCTTGCATCTTGCTTTCCACACTTGCCAAATTATAATACTAGGAAGGATTTAAAGGACGAGATTTTGGACCGGATTCTTCTCTATTGAAATCCACCAGTATATCAATAGTTTTTTTAAACAATTATGATTCTGGGTGATCTCAAATAGTTTGTTATAATGTCTCCAAACTTGTTGTGCTATCTGACCTTTGTAGAATAAGTGTTCAACTGTTTCTTCTTCATAAATCTTGTAACAACAAGAACATCTTGAAGGTAGGTGGACCTTAAATCTAGTGAGATTTAGATCCACAGCCACCTTGTTACACAGCACTTTCCATAACAAGAAACAGATATTAAAAGGGTTCTTATTATGCCAAATCATTTTATTAGTAAGATTCACATTTCCTTTTTTCCTACTAAGATCCCAAGCAAATTTACTACTAAATTTTCTATCCGAGTTAGCCTTTCAGAAAGGAGTATCATCTAGATTAGAAGATTTAATAGTAATTCCTTGGATCAAATTAACTAAGTGAACAGGAAGATGTTGATTGAGCTTATAAGTATTCCATTTAACATGATGAATAAAATCAGAAACGGAAATTTTAATAGAGGTAGATGCTTTAATAAATTGAGAAAGTCTACCAATACTTGTACAGTTGTCCCACCAGAAGCTTGAATTTCCTTTATTCAATCTCCATTGGATTAGGTGATCTACTTATTCCTTCATCTTCATCATTCTTCTCCAACATTTTGAGTATTTGTAACTCACTTTCCTAGCCATTGGATGGTTTCTCTTTGAATATTTAGCTTTCATAAATCTGGTCCAAATGGTGTCCTTGGTTCTGAATTGCCACCATATCTTGGCTCCCAGGCTTTCAGAGATGTCCATAGTAGATCCAATGCCAATGCCTCCTTCCTCTTTTGTATAGTATAACTTTTCCCAAGCTGCCCAATGGTATTTTTTCTTTCCTTCTTTCCTTTCCCATAAGAAGTTGGCAAAAATCTTCTCTATTTGATACATGATTGTTTTTGTGGGCTGACACATTGAGAGAAGATAAATAGGCATAGTATTCAAAACATGCTTAATAAGAATAATATTACCCCCCCCCCCTGTTGAGAGTCTATTTCATTGCCAAGAATCAATCTTTTTAATGATCTTTATGGCCATGTCTACAAAATATTCATTTTTTCTTTTTCCCAATGAATAGTGGACATCCCAGGTAGGTGATTGGGAATTCTTCCTTTTTGACTTGAAAAAATCTAGAAACAATGTTGATCCTTTTAGTAGAGATATTTTTATCCATTATGAAGCAATCTTCCCTTTATTCATTTGTTGTCCAGAGCATTCTTCATACTTCCTCAGGCAATTTACAACGACCTCCAATGTTTTGGTTTTACCTGAACAAAAAATAATTAAATCATCAGCATAAGCTAAGTTGATTCTTGGTCCAATGGTATCCATGTTAAATCCATTGAAGGAAGGATTTTCATATAGGTTATTCAACATTAGAGAAAGAGATTCGGCAGCAATAATGAAAAGAGAAGGTGAAATTGGATCACCCTGTTTAACTCCTCTTTCGAATTGGAAAAAAACATGTCTCTTGCCATTAACTGTGACGGTATACCAATTATTGGAAAGGAGATTCCACAAATTATAAATCCATCTATCATCAAAACTCATTATTTTCATAACAATGCAAATAAACTGTCAGGACATCCTGTCATAAGCTTTGTTCATGTCAATCTTGAATATAACATTGCTCCCTTTATTCTTGGTATTGATCTCATAAATAATTTCTTGTGCCAAAAGAACATTCTCTCCTATAGCTCTACCTTTAATGAAATAAATTTAATTGAGGGAGATGATCTTAGGAAGAATATGGGTGAGCCTGTGATCCATTATTTTAGAGACAATTGTCTGAGTAACATTGCTAAGACTAATGGGTCTGAAATCAGAGAAGGATTGAGGAGACTCCACTTTCAGAATGAGAATCAAACAAGTACTTGTTAACTACTTGGGCATTTGTTGTCCATTCAACACTGTTTTGATAAGCTGAGTAATATCTTCACCAATTATGCACCAAGCTTTCTGGAAGAAAAGCCTACTGAAACCATCAAGTCCAGGAGAACTATTGGGGTTAATACAAAAAACAACTTCTTTGATTTTCTTTGTGGTAGGATCTCATATCAGTATCAGATTATCTTGCTCACTAATGCAATTAGGGATGAGGTCCAGCAAGCTATTATCCACCCTATTTTTTCCTTCAGAAAACAATTCATGGTAAAACTCTGTACCAGCAATGCCAGTGTTATCATCCCCCTCAATCCAATTTTCATCTACTTTAATAATGTGGATCTGGAGGAAGTTTCTTTTGCCTTTAGCGATGGAGTGAAAGTATCTAGTGTTCTCATCACCCTCTAGGTTCCATTTGAGATTAGCTCTTTGTCTCCAAAAGGTATGTGCTTGTGAAGAGTGGTCAATTCAGCTTTTATTCTATTCATGTTTATTCTGTCAATAGGATCCATAGATTTCATGTACTTTTCTTCATTTTGTTCAGCCTCTTTCTCCAGTTGCTGAGACTTCTCAAAGATATTTCCAATTTTCGTTTTAGACCAATGACTCAAAGTTCTACTAGTCATCTTTATTTTCTAATGAACCTGCCAAAAAATATTGCCATCTGATTGAGAAATCCTGTTTTCCCTGACTACAACAAGAAAGTCATCAAAGTTAGTCCAAAAAATTAAGAATTTAAAATATTTGGTGTGATGGTCAGCAATGTTGCCAAAGTTGATAAGCAAAGGACAATGATCATATCCTACTCTAGGCAAATGGTGCAGACTACTATGAGAGAAACAATCACTCCACGTAGTGTTGCAAACCATTCTGTCTAATCTTTTCCAAATGATGTCCTTACCACTTCTTTCATTACACCAAGTAAAGTCACTACATGTGTATCCAATGTCAGAAAGTGCACAGTCATTTAGACATTTCGTGAAGGCCATACTGTTACCTAGCGTGTGTGGTATGTCCCCTAGCTTTTCTTCCCTGCTTAAAATACTGTTGATATCACCTGCGACAGCCCAAGGATAGTTGATTACGGAGGCAAGAGCTCTCATGTACATCCAGAGATCTTCCCTACCAGAAGACTTCGATTTAGCATAAATAATGGAGAGAAATAGAGCATGTTCCTCACTTTGAATCTTACAAGTTGTGATTTGATTCTCACTAGCATAGATTGTACAGTTGAGTTCTTGTTTCCAAAAGATCCAGATTTTGTTACTACAATTTGCAAAACAGTTTTGTATACCAAGACATTTCGCATACATTTCAATTTTAGTCTCTTATATGAAAGGTTCTTGAATAACTACTAAAGAAACTTTATGATTATCAATCAAAAACTTGAGCCTTGCATTAGAGGCATGAGACTTCATGCCTCTAATATTCCAATTGAGAATACTAATCATGAAAACTAAATTTATGAGGTTTTTGTGATTTCCTTTTTGTTTTTTCACATCAGGATTAGTATTTTCCTTTCGATCAATCCTGCGCGTTTGATTTTTGTTGGAGTAAGTTCAAGCTTGATATACAATTCCTTGATTAGCCCCATTGATATCTTTTTGTTTGATGTTGATGCTCATTTCTCCTTTTCCTTGCTTGTTTCCTTCCTCATCAAAAGATTCCTCTAAAGTGTTGTCTTCTTCTTCTCCCTCTGAAGATGTTATATCTGCCCATTCGTCTTGGGAATCTGGTTCTTCACCATTGTGATCATTGTCAATCTTCTTGTTGTTTCTTAGTCTAGTTTTGCAAGTACTTGCCAATTGTTCCTCATCTTCCACCATCAACTCATCAAAGCTATTTTGATTAATATCGGCAGCCTGCTCTTCACTCATAATTTCAACTTGTCGTCTCCTAATTTGAGTGTTAGCTTTCTTGCGAGTTCCCACTTTGGTTTTCCTGCCAACAACTTCTTCCCATCCCCCACCAAAATTATCAACAGTGAGTTCATTGATATTCTTAATGGGTATGGTTTTATTGAAAACTGATGTTGTGAGGCTTTCCGGATTACCATCATTCATATTATTCTCAACGATAATCTTTTTTGCTTGATCACCTGTTTTATTGACATGTTCAGTATTAGCTACCTCATGTTTCAACTCTTTTTCTTTTGATGCAGGGGAAATGTCACTATTATTAGCCTTATCAATTTTGTTTTTCAGGAACACGAGTTAACTGTTGGCCTGATCATGTGCCTTGTTTTCACTATTATTCTTTGTGATCTCTGTATTGGTTTCACAATCCGTCGTAGATGTAGGATGAGGTTTATCAACTCCAAAGATGTTTCCAGTTGGTTTATAAGCTTTCCTTGGGGGTTCATTTCTTCCTCTAGCTTTTCCTTTGTTGATCTCCCTTTTATTTTGCTTTCCCTTCCTCTGTTGGGAGTGATTTCATCTTCTTCAGGCACCTTTGTTTCACTGTCGTCTTGTTCCGAATTTCTTAGTTGTTGTGATTTCTCCCTTGTTGATCCTTTTGTAGTGTCTCTTTCTTTTTAGTCTCTTTTATCTTTTCTAGAACTCTACAATTGATCATACTATTTTCAAGCTTTCTGCGGTGTTTACAGAATTTGGGGATATTTTCATACTAGATTTTTTGAGAAAACCCTCTTTAAGGAGTGTTGTCATCTTCATTTCCCACCCAAACGTTATGGACAAGAGGCTTCAATAGATCGATTTCCACCCTTGCTTTAGCCATACTAGGTCTAGTCATCGTCTTGGTGGCTATATCAAGTTCGATCGATTTTTCCACTTCCCTAATAATTTATTTAACATAGTTCCAGTTATGCATATGAAAAGGCAGACCAGGGAGAAGAACCCCGACGACAACTATGGAGATATAGATCGATTTCCACCCTTGCTTTAGCCAAATTTGAAACCCTTCCAGCTCAATAGCCCTCTTATATAACACTAAATTGAAGTCTTCATCATTAGGGAAGGTAAGAAAAATATTGAAATTGTCATACACACCAATTTCGACAGACCCCCTCAAAGGAAACTATTCTGAGAACCTCGATCTGATAGTGTCAATTTGAGGTCAGGACTTCAAGAATCTTCCCACAATAGTTCTTCTACACGAAGTTGCCATCACTCCATAGTAATCCGAGGTTTTGAATATCACAGTTGGCATCCCATTGTGAGTAGTTCTTCGAGAGATTGCAGTCCCTTGATCCATACGATTTGTGGTCATATTAGAATAGGGATCTATCACTGAAGAAGCATAGGTAGGAGATATTTCTTTGGATATCTTGGTGTTGATGGGATCCCTTTTGGGGGATTGTTTATTTCTACTATAACTGGTGGAGGACCGTCGGTCGGCGTCCCCATCAAAACCAAAGAGGCGGAGTAGCAACTAGTTTAGATTCTAACGGTAGGAAAGTAGAGAGAGAACTCAACTATTAATATACTTACAATATAAAAATTATTTTATAGAGAGAAACTATTTTAAATATCTATTATAAAAAATTAATTTGAGAAACTATTTTAAATATCTATTATAAAAAATTAATTTGAGAAACTATTTTAATTATCTATTATAAAAAAAATTAACTAAATCTTTATTTTTATTCAATTATAATATTCATGTTTAAATTTTCAATCAAATTATACCTTTTTGGGGGCTGAAATTTAATTGTTATTTTTTTTTCTAATCTTCTAAAAATATCGTTGTTATCTTTTTTATCTAATTCTGCAAAATAATACGTAAAATAATATATAATATATATAAAGTAATAATAATATATAAACGTAAATAATAAAAATTCTTAAATGAATTTTAACCAAACTTATGAAATATGTTAATTAATTAATAATATTGGTAAATATGTATATATGAAATGATATTTTTAATCTTGAGAATTTTTTTTTTTATGCTTTTCCTTTTTTTTTAAAAACATAATTTTTTAACTTTTTCTCAACAACAGAAAAACTGATTTTAAGCACTTTTACTGATTTGTCAAACACTTAATTTTCTATAAAAACATATTTTTCTCAAAATATATATTTATGGCCTCTGAACAACAATGTCAACCAGACTCTTATTTAATTAAGCTCTCTTATTTTCTCTTTTTTTGAAAGAAGTGAGTCGAGACCTCTCTAAAACGTAAAAGAAAAGATAAGATGGCCGTGGCTAAGTAATGACATGACAACCCCCTTATTATATCATTGATTTCGTTCTACTATTGAAATAAATACAGAAAGGAATTAGTGTATGATTTAACAATTTCACAAGAGATTCTTTTTATAATTATGTTCGTTACAATCATGACTCTAATAATTAGCAATTTTTCTTCTGATTGAGCAAACTAATTATGAGTCTATCTTCACAAGTATGGAAATTCTTCTAAGTTATACTCCCTCCGTCTTTATTTACTTGTCAAATATTTTCTAATTTAATTTTTCTTTTTATTTATTATTTTTGAAAAATCAAGGAAGGATAATTATTTTTCTTCCTATTAATTAGGGATAAGGGTTTGAAAAATATCCTAACTTTGATCGAATTTGCTGTTGGGGTGGTAAACTTTCACGAGGACCTATTACCTCCCTAGACTATTTAGTACCGTATTTTTTACCCCCTAAACTATTTAATAGTGTATCTTAAAGGTATATATGTGTCCACGTGGACACATTACTATTTATAATTTTACATTATCTTTTATGTCCACGTGGGCAAATATATATGTTTAAAATACGGTATTAAATAGTCTAGGGAGGTAATAGGTCCTCATGAAAGTTTAGTATCGCAACAGCAAATTCGACCAAAGTTGGGATTTTTTTCAGACCCTTATCCCTATTAATTACCCTCTTAATTTATTAACATTGAGCTAATGTCTTTGAAAAATGTAGTGAGTAAATATATTTAAGACTCTATCAATTAATAGGGGTAAAATGGTAAAATCAATATATCAATCATCGTTTTCTTAATAGGTGTGCTAAGTCAAAATTTGACGAGTAAAACAACATGGAGGGAGTATATAATAGCATATAATACATAAATATGTCCTTAATTAACTTGGCTTCTGTTGATATCCATGCCCTCTGACTTTGGGTGTGCACGAGTAGAGACTTAAATTTGTATAAAATTGAAGTAGACACACGCGTCTTATGTAGCATAATACTTGTAGGACGCCACATAAGACATAAAATTACCATGTACGACACTATTTAAGACGAATATGTCTATTTGTTTAATTTTATATAATTTTAAGTGTCTACTTGTACACACCCAAAATTAAAGGACATAGATACCAGCTAAAATCAAGTTCAAAGACACGTTTATATATCATGCCTAATCATTTTTATCGTACATAACAGAGTTCTAATAATCAATAAAATGTGAGCTCCGAACACCGGGCGCGAACCAAAAAAAAACTATTCTAACTTTTGCTCTGGCAAACTCAAAAAGATTATTTAAAAAGGTGGTCCAAGTGAAGATATTTTAAAATAGAAATCCAACATAATTTCTTCCATTCCTGTAGTTATTTACGGGTCATCCCTCGATCACAAAAAAAAAAGAAAAATAGTAGTTGCGTGGAACCACTAGTCAACTATTAATTGAATCATTATTCATCAACTTTTAGAAGTAAAAGAATAAAAAAAAACATTATGCTTAAAAAGGCAAATATAGATTAATAAAGATCCTACTTATCCACATTACAAATACACCAGAATCAATTGTAGTAACAGACACCATCATAATATGTTATTAAACACAGTTGGTGTGCAATACTTTTAAGACTCATAAATCACAAACACAATATTTAAGAAATTATATCCTAAACAGAGTTCGTCATTTATTTTTTTAATTAGACAAGACAGTGTGGGTACCGACAATATCGACTAATATTTACAAAAAATGTGGTGGACATTAACATGCTTAAAACAATCAATAACTTAATGATTCAACAAATAACCAAAACTCACATGCACAATCGAAAAAATGTGTGATTTTCTTATGTACAATTTATTTAAAAATGAAAACGTCATATAATCATGTGAATCAAATCTTATTGTTAGAAAAAAAATTATGAGATGGTAAAATTTTTAAAAGTTAACTACAGAGTACCCTTCATGAGTTGAGGGTTTTTTAGAAACAATTTATCTATCTCCGTAAGATAGAGATAAGGAGTGTGTTTCGTAGGAAGGAAAATAATTTCTTGGAAAACAAGTGCATTTCTAACTTATTTTCTTATGTTTGGTAGGTCAGTAGAAAATATTTTCTGGAAAATAATTTTTAACGTTTGGTTGGTAAATGAAAATATTTTCTAGAAAATAACTTTTATTTTTAGGTTGAGACTAGAAAATACTCTTTAGGAAATAATTTCTGACCCGGTGGCGTAAAAATGAAATTTTAAAATTTGAATTATTTTTCAGAAATAATTTTAAAAAAAATTGACGGGGGTGGTGGTGGGGGTGGCTGGGAGTAGGGGTTGGAGTAGCATAAAAATAAAAAAATTTAAAATTTGAAATATTTTTCAATTTTTTTAGGGGGGGGGGGGGGGGGG